>JAWWEE010000085.1:68751896-68767329 GCA_035221455.1 Xenops minutus | reverse complement strand
GTGTGCCCTGGGGGCCAAGAAGGACAGTGCTGTCCTGGGGTGCATTGGGAAGAGCAGGTCAAGGGAGGTGATCCTGCGCCTCTGCTCAGCCCTGGTGAGGCCTCAGCTGGAGTGCCATGCCCAGTTTCGGGCTCCTGAGGACAGGAGGGACATGGGGATCCTGGAGTGGGTCCAGTGGAGGGTGACACCAAGGATGGAGGGACTGGAGCATCTCTCTCACAAGGAAAGGCTGAGGGAGCTGAGCCTGTTCAATCTCGAGGGGAGATGGCTGAAAGCAGTTTGTCTGTGTCTGCCGGGAGGTTGGAGGAGGGACCAGGTTCTGCTTTGGGGTGTCCAGCAATGGGACAAGAGGCAATGGGCAGAAATCATGCACATGAAATTCCACCCAAACCTGAGGTAGAACTTCTTTACTTTACTCTTTAATTTCACAGTGCAGTGACTGAGCGCTAAATAGATTGCTCAGAGAGGGTGTGGAGTCTCCCTCACTGGAGGTACTGAGGAATCAGCTGGCCACAATCCTGTTCCATGTGCTCTGGGATGACCCTGTTTGAGTAGGTAATTAAAGCAAGGTGTCCCACTGTGGTCCCTTCCAGCCTTACCCATTCTGGGCTTTGTGATTCTGTGATTCTCATAAGTGTTCTTGGTCTCTATTTGTTCAGATTCTGAGAGGGAACACTTTTGTGAGGGGTGGATTCCTAAGTCTTTAGAGAAACTACATGTTTCACCCATGACTTGAATGACTGGATCACCTAGACCTCCTCAGGAAGAAGGCAGTAGTTACTTATCCGGAAAAGCAGGTGGAATCAAATCCTTTAGAATTTAACATAGAGATCTGGACCTTTGTCACAGATTGACTTTAAACTCATATTGTGTGTTCTTCGTATGGATTTTAAGTCCATTTTTTTAAGTCACTCATGGAAAATTAGTGAAGGTTTGGGCATGATGCTAATGCTGATTGCTTATTGAAAGGGCATCTTCAGAGCAGTGCGAATTAGGTGCACTGACAGAATTACATCCCTTCTGCACCTCAACTGGTCCACCCAGGGCTGGTGTAGGTACCGTCATGTAAATCTCTCTTTTGTTGTATGACTCTAGGAACTTTATCTGAAAAAATACATTCTTAATTATGCCCCTAGCTGTCTATGTCTTCGCATCTGAATTTTTTTGATAGCTTGATCCTAATTGCAGGTCTAAAACATAGACACTACATAGACACTAATTCAAAATAAAACTTGATTCTCAAATCTCTACTATTTCAAACAACCTTCCTGGGTATTTTGCTCTTTGTTGACTAACAAAATAATGTATTTGTAGGAAAGAATTTCCAAAACAACTAATTTAACCTTGAATTTTAATTCATGTCACTCTTTTCTGTTCATTTAACCTTTACAATTTATTTTCCTCTTTAAGCTTCTCTTTATCTTTCAGCCATGTCTCATATGTTTTAGTTTCCTAACCCTCCCATTAAACCCCACACCATCCCCCTATCCTGAAGCCCTCAAAGCTGAGCAGATAGCTTTAATTTCACTTTGCATTGCTTCCCTTTTATAATAATAAACCACCCACAAACACAGGCAAACTTTTGACTTGATTTAAAGCCAGCTTTCTGATGTGTCTCCAGCTTTGCCTTCTGACTTTCTGTCTGTGCAGATGTAAATTATTCAGTGAGGGGTGTTGTAGACATGCCTCCTTTATTAACATCAGTGGGACTTGCAAGGCTGAAGGAAAATCTACCCTCCCCACAGGCATCTCATGTTGGAAATTTGCACTTTATGGCTGTGTAGCGGGCTATATATCACCACACTCTTCATAATTGTTATTCATTCTCTAGAAGGGAAAAAAATAGGAAAGAAAAAAAAAAAAAGAAAAAAGAGGAAAGCTGTGGTGCTCTTTGCATTATACAGATCCTTTATCATATTAAACCAAGCAAGCAAAACCAGAAAACCCCATAATAATAATAATAATAATAATAATAATAATAATAAAACAAAACCAAAAAGGTTTGTTCTGGTAGACTTTACCAATCAGTACTCTTTAAACGTGAAAGGTAAATAAGTGCCCAAATTTGGTGTAATTTCCAAGGTTGCAATTAATCACATGTGGTTGCTTACAGCCTGTGTAGTACCTACTAAGTGATTTTGTAAAACATGGTTAGAACACAGATGTGATCCAGTTGGTGCTTTGTACCCTTTCCTAGATTTCACTGCTGGGTGGATTGTTGGTTACAACATTGACAGTCCACCACCAGAATATCGTGCAATCCATATCGAAGCATTATTTGGCCCATGGGCAGAACAGTATCATCATTGTTGCAAAGCACAGAATAATAAGGCAGAGACATATACTAACAGTTTGGGATAGCCAGATTCATCTGATTCATTTTAATGAACAACTAGGCCAGCAAAGCAAACCCAACCATCTGTGCTGCAAAGACACTGAATGCTGGATTTTTTTTCCCCCTTCATCGTCATACTGCTATATCAGCACATGTGCTAACTTCAAACCTTTCCCATAACACATGTGCTCCAATTGCAATCATTTGGATGCAATTTGGTTTATGCTTCCATTTCCCCCCTGTTGATACGAGTGAGGCGGTCGCTGTTGCTGTTGGAAATGCTTTGACATCTCTGTCTCCATTTCTTAATGTTCTTCTACATGACCTTATCCAATCAAATCTAACAGGTACTGGCACAAGAGCTTCTGCCTTGATCTGAAAATATGTGCAATTATGTGTGGCTTGTTTATGATTGGCAATTGATGGTGCTTAAAAAATAGGCATACAGTTCCCAACAAGGTAAACAAACAGGCAGTTTCTCCAGTGCAGGATGTGAAGATGCAGAAAAAAGCATCTTACTTGTTCTTTCACTGGATATTAAACTACTCAACTTGAATTAAAGCCAGGTCATCCACATGCAAATGCAAGCAAATAAAAAGATTCTGGTCACATAAAAAAAGCCAGCAGCAGTCTGAGAGTTGGCAGCTCTTTCAGTCATTATTGCCTGGGCTCATTACACCAATTTAGGCCTTTCATTTGTGTTCCTGTTCATCCCAAGCGTCCTTTCCCATCACAGAGAGGGACAGAAAAGTCACTTCAGCATCACCAGGAAAATGTCCTCCAGTCAAGATATGACTCAGCCTCTGGAAACTACCTCTCTTTCTCCCATGGAAAGAGCATGGAGTGGTGAAGCTCCATATCTAGTACCTCACTTAAAACTTTTCTTTCCACAAGATGTGTTGGGAGGAATTCGTATCTGATCCTAAATCTAACCATGAACTTAGAGCATCTAAAGAACCGCACTGAGCAGAGGCTTTGCTTAGCAGTACGGACAGAGTTACCTTTGGTGCTAGACATACTGTGGCCACATCAGAGAGTCCTTCTGTGTGATGGAAACCTTTACTGATGAAACTCCCCTGCTTTAGGAGCATAAATGAGTATTTGTGCATGGCTTTTTGCTCATCTGAGTAGGCACATCAGCTCAATTGGCACTAACTCAGAGATCTCTCCAATTGCTCTAGGCAGACAGAACCCTATTATTAAAATTACTATTGGGTTAAAATGAGGCATGCAGAACAGTGCTGGATGCACTGATTCATGCTAATTGTGATAGCTCCATTTCTCTCTGCTGAGCCAGAGGCGTTTGCAAGCTGGTATCTGTTCCATTTCCAAAAAAGGAAGTTACATTGCCACCAGGTGAAAGAATACTACAGGTGTTAGATGGGCTGAGTGAATGCATAACAGTCGAATGCATAATAGTTGAATAATTTTGATTATTAGCTTTTACAGTTGAAGGTGTCAGGATGCAAAGCCTGCATGTGGGGATCACATAGCTGGGAACAGAGGAAACCTAGATAAGGGGCAAAATATGGTCATGGTTAAAAATAATGGCAACATTATGTCTTTGTGCTCCTTCTGTGGTGAGAGGATTAGTCTGTGGCATATTTGCATGGATATGGTAATGCTGTGTGAGAAGTTTAAGGGAACATCCATCATTAAATACATGTTTACAGAAGTACCTCTGCACTTATCCCAACATGTAGATTTCTGCTCACTTGCCAACCTGCTGTCTCAGTGCCTGTCAGATAAAGCAGAGTTGTCTTCTGCATTTGTTGAACACCAGTTTTGGTCTTTAATACTTTTCACAAAAACTTTTTCTTCCATTCTGTAAGTTCTTTTACTCTTGTCCATTTGGAATTTCAACAGATGAGTAATTGTTGCTAGGTTTTCCTTCTACAGAAAAGCATTGGTAAAATTATTGTGCTGAATAGGTATTAAGGTAGAAAGACACTGGAACAAGCTTCTAATCTGTCTTCCTCTGTGTTATCAGCCTGTTAAGTTTTATACCTGTTCTGTCTCTTAGTTCCTGATACTAATAAAATTTTTCAATAGAGAAAGCTGAAATGCAGTATTCCAAGATAACTCATTTTTCTCACATGTAGACCTTCTGGAAACCTCAGGGATAAACTCCACACCAACTCCTTCAGAAAAGGCTTATTTGGATTAGTTGAAAAGAGACATCTGAGCAAAAAAAATTGAGAATTCTCAAAGAAATCTACAATATGCTCTTTCATTGAGAGAATTGAAGGGTTTCATTTCATCACAACAGATTAGACACCTGAAGAGAGATGTCTAAGTCCACTTAAATACTTTGGAGCATTTGACAAATCTGCGTGGGCCTGAGACATGCAGCCCAGGACCACTGAAGATCTGCACCTTTATAAAGTGACAGATGGAGCCTCGGTGGAAATGCCTAGAGCATGTAAGAGGACAGGACACCCAAGGTTAGGCAGCAAAACCTCATTCAGAGAGTCAAGGTTCTTTATTTTTATTATTATTACTTTTCTTATTTTGTAGGTTTTTCTGTATAATGAAACAGATATATAAACAGAAGTATAAAAATTGAAACAATTCACCACATCTGAGGTCACTGAAAAATTCTGTTTCACCCAAGGGTGTTTTGGGTGTTGAGCAGGTAAAATAATCCCATCACTTCCTGCTTTCCAGTATGAATCAGAACCAAATCTTTCCACTTGCTGTCCCCTCCCTAAGTATTTCCAGTTTATCCAGATATGGATCACCTAATTCCAAAACCAGGTATTTAACAAAGAGCCCTCATTAGAGAGGATTCACTTCTGCATGAAGTGAATAAAGAGACCCCAGATGAAAATCATGGCCAGACTCCTCATATTTAGCCAGCTAAATTGAGGTGAGATTAACAACACCCTTACAGGCAGTGTTGCCTTCTACTCCTGGATTGCTCGAGGCAGGATTTTCTGAAGGGCATAAAACGTTCAGGGCAAGTAGGAGAGGCTGAGGTTGTCATTAATTCTTTAGTTTAGAAGAAAATTGACTAAGACCCTAAACACTGTTTAATGAACTTGTGACAGAAGTGACAAATTCACAGCAGAATAATTCAGTTATTTAGCTGATTATGTGGCTGATAAAAATTAATGAAATATCCCAATATGGATTTATATAGCTACAATATTATTAAAAGTTTATAACCACTTGCTAATTGGCTTCATTAATGAAAATGAATGTGGCTTCATGCACTTAAGTATTTCACTCCATAATGAGGAAATGGACAGTGATGTGAAATACTACTAATAGTTAATACTACTTATATTTTCTAAGACAAATAGTATGTCCAAAGCTTTGCCAAAAGAAATACAGCTGGTACGTAGCATGTGGTGGCAATAAGTTAGCATTCTACCTAGAGATGTTGAGAATAATCCTTGGCGATACAGATAGATCAGGAAGAGATACCATATCACAGAAAATACAGCAGTGATGCTGAACCTGAGGAAGAAGTTTCTCATACATCTCCCTTTGTCATGTTGGACACAATGTTTACGTTTGCAAATACAGCTCACATTGCGCTGTGTAGTAAAAAAAATTTGTGCACAGGAATGGGCGAAATGCTTTTTTTGGCTGCATAACTACCAAGGCAAGAGGCATCAGAGGGCCTGCAGACCTTGTAAGTAGATCCTATAACAAGAACAAAAGCTGGAATCCTCTGTCAGGTACCAATGCTCCCTGGACAGTGCATGTGGATCTGCTTCATATGAAAAGCATCCAACATGCTTGGTTGAGAAGCACAAAAGACAAGAATACATGTTCCAGATCTTACCCTTTTCTGAATCTTCTTCATTTTGCTCAGTCTTTGGGTTGTACCATAGCATATCTTGATTACAGTCCCAAATATCTCCCTGGAACAAATTTATTTACCACCATCATATTTCAGTTGGTTTTTTTGTTTGTTTGTTTGTTTGGTTGGTTGGTTGTTTTTTCTGTGTTTTTGTTTTTTTTTTTGTTTTGTTTTGTTTTAATATTTTTTAAGAATTAGATGTCTTTTTGTGACATTCATATGAAGTTTTGGTGATTCAAGAAAGCCTTACAAAGTGGATGGCCCAATTTTTTTTTCCTTTTCTTTTTTTCTTATACTATTTCAAATGTCATCTCCATCTTCCTGGGAAGGCCTGATAATACACAGAATAAGTATTATTTTTTTATTAGTTGGGTAAGATAAAAAATCAAGGGCAACACTAGAGACTTTTCCTAGCTGGAAATTTAAAGACACAGCCATTCAGTCTGCTTCATTGTTTTTGTTTTTTTTTTTTGTTTTTTTTTTTGTTTTGTTATTAAATCTGTAATTTATCCCTATAAAATTAAAATTATTTCAGATCAAATAAGGCTTCTACCTCCTTTCATAACATAACATATAGGATACCACCCTATTATGAATTGAGGAGGACAGTAGCACATTCCTGGTGCCCTGTTAAAGCTTTTGTCATTTAGCACAAAAAAAATTTCAAGATTCTTTAGATGTAAGGAGAGAAAATAGACTAAATTCCTGCAGGGAGGAACTGAACATAGCTTTTCCCATCCTGGAGGGCTGCTATAACCAGACTGTTACTGTTATAAAGACAGTGCCTATCATTACTTTTTCAATCTCACTCTCTAGAGGGAAGCTAGATGAAAGACTTAGAGAATGTAACTTGGATTCACTGTATGTACTCCTCTGAAATATAGCCATGAGAACCAGAGCTTTTATTTTGTTCTTATTTATTTTGTTCTGGGCTATGAGTCCACCCATAGATTAAATAGCTTTTATCAATTATGTCTCGGGGTGACATAATGAGAAATAATTGCTATTTGTAAATTACTGTGTGATCTTTAGTATTAATTCCACTGAATATGTGAGGTCTTTTATTGATGTAACTTGTTTGACCATTTTCAGGCGTTACATGGAGTAAACTGGAATTTAACTCCCATGGGACTTAATTTGCCTTTCCACTACTCAGTATATCTTGCCTTCAGAAAAAATACCTAACCAGACACCAATTTTTTACATGATTTATGTTTTTAAAATTGATTGAGAATTTATGCATGGAATTGCTCAAGGTTCCTTACAAGCTGGAGATATTACAGCAAAAATTACCCTACTGAAACCTTGCATTTTTCATTGGCTGTTCACTATTTCTTCTTTTACACTTAAAGCTCCTTTAAAGAACAAATTAAAGTATGGTTATAGAGATGTACAACAGCTTTTGCCTTGTCCTAATTGTATATAAGTAAATTAATGCAATGAAATGAATTATTTTATCCTGACTGCTATGTGCCATCAAAGGACTAATTTTTTCTATCTGTCTTTTTTTTGCCCTTGCATTCTAAGTTTTGCCCTTCTTTATGATGACTCACCATGGTAGAATGTTTTCCCAAGGGATGCTTGTCTACTAGATATGAGATTTTATTTTAGATCTCAGTTAAAAGGTCACCTTTTGTCTGTTTACTTTGCTTTTCAGAGGTATATTCATCTTTGTGTTCAAAAGCCCTTTCCAGCATCCATCCCATTGCCCGCATTGTCAAAATAAGCTGACTTGAAGTATAGTATTAACTGCACTTACTTTTGGACATCTAACTTGTAGATGTTTCCATGTGGGCTCTTATTATAGGGATTTTGGGTGTTTTTAATTTGATTTTGCTTGTTTTTTGCTTGTTTTTCTTTTCCTTTTTTTTTTTCTCCCCAAAGACTATAGAAAGAAATTTATAATAAGAAAAAGTATATTTCGATTAAATATAATTTTTTTGCAGTAAGGGTGTCAAGGCCCTGGCACAGGTTGCCCAGAGAAGCTGTGGCTGCCCCATCCCTGAAAGTGTTCAAGGCCAGGTTCGGTAGGGATTGGAGCAACCTGGGCTACTGGAAGGTGTCTCTGGAATTAGGTGGTGTTTAAACAAAATCCTTTTATGATTCTAGGATTCAATGAAATAAGCAGTGTTAAAGTGAAATTAATCTCATCTTGCATGAAAGTGTTTCATGTAGGACAGAATAGTCTTGCTTTAAAGCACTTTTTTTTTTTTTTTTTTCCACAGACCATAAAGAGAGATAGTGATGAGTATCTGAAGTGGAGACATCTGTATTGTAACTGTCTAAAGTGAAGGAAGATGCAACCCATCCAGAAAAGAGAACTAATAGTAGGATATCAAAGACCACAAGAATATATTTCCTCTCTGCTCTTCCAGTCCGAGAGAAATGCAGTGGAGCTGGCCACACATCACAAGTAAGATAAAAGGCCCAGCCAAAGTGAATAGATTAGCACAAAACCATATGTAGAACTGCTCAAAGCTGCTGACAAATGATGTTGAACTTCTAACAAAATGCTGAAATTCGAAGTCCATTAAAACAAAACAAAACAAAAAGACCCACTAAAAAAAAAACATTTAAAGAATGGGTGTGGGGAGATGAAGGGGAAGGGACTGGGGGGAAGACAAGTGACATTCATTTAGTAAATTGTTCAGTGAGAAGGCAAGTATAATCTCAGGCCTATAACTTGCCCTTGAGGTTGTTGTGTTCCCCTGTATTCAGCAGAACAGGAAAGGTTTACAGCACCCTTCACAACAAAGCAGTATTTGGGCTGCCTTCCCTCTAATCTACTTAACATCCTCATTTACATCTACCTTTCTGACTTCTATTAAAATTGGGCTCCTATTCTCCTGTCCTGCTACACGCAGCCTTTCTCCTGTGCATCATTAAATTATTGCCTTTTCTTCTTCTCTTCCTCCTCCCTTCCTTTCTCTTCTGCTCCACCCTGCAGCTCCCAGAGGTATTTGCATTTGTGTGGCAAATACACTGATTCTTTTCACATGGTTTGCTCCAGCATGACATGAACTATTTAATTGTAAATTATTAAGTCATCTGTACTTTCCTGAAATGATTCACAGTGGAATGACAGGAAATTATTCCTAGTGGAATGACAGGATATGATATGATGAAATCACGATTCACATGTAAATTGGATGTCTGCTGATAGAAATCTGAAGTCCACTGAGAACTCACAAACAGAAAATGTTGCAAGGCTTATCCATTGGGTAGATAATTTATTTAAGGATAGTCCTAGTTTTAATACTGTCCACTCTTTAGTTGTTAAAACCCCAGGGGGATTTTTTTATTTTCTTCAGTTGTAGCTTGATGCGAAAATTTTAGATAAACAGCAACATTTCTAGTCTTTCGATATAGATACTTTCTCCTCAATTGTCTAATTTGTCAATCACACTCACACACATAGAACACAAAAATATATATTTTAAATATATATACATGTACACACAAACATATATATATATATATGGATTGACCACTAGCTGGCATAATTTACTGTAGCTTTATTACTTGAATGGAATTGTGCCAAATTTATCCATGCTGATGTTCTGTAGGGAGATTAAAGTGTACACAGCTACACAGATATTGTTGTTCGTCTTTATTTTTTTCCTTCTACAAAGCTGTCTGCACAAATAATCTCTTTGGCTTCCTCTGATTTACTTTAAAAGTGTTATGTTAATTTTAAATGCAAATTGCAATAATTAAATTTGACCTTATAAACTATCAGATGTGATGGGAATTTCCCTTCCTGATTTTTTATCTTAAATTGGAAAGGAACCAGATCAAACAAGCAGGGAATTTCAAAGTCAAAACAAATACCATCCTTGGCTAGGGACTCTGCAACAATAACAAAGAGAAAACATATGTACGTATGTGTGTGTGCGTGTGTGTGTATAATATAGATGTTAACTACAAACTACCCAACATCTTTAAATTTGTTTGTAAGACTGGGAGTAGCTCATCTTCTGTTGTTAAGGTGAAAAAACCAAAACCCTCACAATCAAAGTGACCCACATAGATATATGTATTTTTTCTTTCTTTAATAATGGATACTTTCAGATACCTCCTAAGGTCCTATTCCTCCTGTCACGTTTAAAGGGTTTATTGTTTCCAGAAAAGCTTTTGCTGCTCCCTCTGGAGACTGAGCTGATCTAAGGTAATATTAATTCTGTGCCTCTCTCTTGTCGGAACTCGACTTCAAACAGAATAAATGAGATGAGAGCTGAAAGAGAGGTTATGCAAGCTGTCATCCTCCATTGTGTTGGAGGCATCAATGACTCTCAGAACAAATTAGGTGTCACTCTACTAAATCGCAGTCAGAAAGGCAAATCAGTTTATAGAAGACTTATTTGGTCTCCTGGAAAGCTCTTGCATTCAGACCACAGTTAATCTTCCTTTTCTTTCAGTAATTTTAAAAATCCTCATTTTTTTTTCTTTCTTTTTAAATCAAGATGAAGCAGAATTTCCTCATGATGACTCATAACATTTCCCATACAATTTACACTGATTAGTTCAGTCTAACTTCTCTTTCTCTAAAAAGAAAAAATAAAAAAAAAATCCCAGAGAGGCTTGTTTTGCTCCTAAAAGAGAAAAGAGAAGTGACTACATATGTTTTATTAGACTTCTTAATTTGGGGATTGTTGCTTGGGAAAGAGATCTGTGATGAAAAGAGTATTTGAAAAAAAAAAAAAAAAAGAATATTTGTGAAGCTTGCCAAGAATGAATTATTGCAGTTTTGTAAATCTTACTGATTTCATTTATTCTTTATGAAGTACTCTCGATGTATAGAAAAAAATGCTTATTTTATTTTATTTGTGTTTTTTCTCCAGTAAAGAGGTTAAATAGATTTTGTATTCTAGGCTGTTCAAGGAACTTTTTTCATTAACAATCCAGTGATGTGCAATTGGGTTTTCACTGGAAAAGTAATTTTCATCCACTTCTGGAATGAAGAAATTTGTTGTGCTTTAGCAAGGTCAGAACAACAATGGAATATATCTCACATAAACGGAGGTACCCATTCTAATTCAACATTGTTTCTAAACAAGGAATGAGTACGGTACAACAGGATCAGGTCTGCAGAGTGAAACAGCTGCTGTTGATGATCATTTTAAATTTGAAAGGAATTTTTCAGAATAACTTTAGTCTAGAACTATGAACTGGGTCCCAACAGGTTCTGCAATACATCAAGTATATTCCCTTAGTTTTGGCTGAATTGAAAGGTTTTAAGGTCCCTGTGTGCTGTGCAATAACTGGGGGCAATCAGATTTTCCTCTAAAGTAGACTCTCAACAAAAACTGAATGGAGATATACCATTAGTTTCTCATAAAGTTCGAGATAAGTGACAACCACATATTCCCAAAACTCACTAGGGTCTCAGAAGTCAGTATATCACTTTGTGACACGAGTCAAGACTTGGGAATGCAGTGTGAAGTTTCCAAAGTTCTAATCACATTGAATCTCCTGAATTTTAGAGAAATCTTTATCCTTCTTCAACGTTAGAGTGCTTAGGTTCCCTATAAAAGATATAGAGAGGGTTAAATGAATATACCTAGCTTTAGGGAAGGCACCAAGCTTATGTAGGGGTCCCTTAAACTCTCTAGTGGGAAATAAGAAGGAAAAATCAGAAATTATCTGCCTTGTCAGTAGTTATCTAAACAGCAAACCACCTCTTTGAGCAGAACAGCTGAAAAAAGTCAACCTAAACAGATAGGAACCAGAGATGCTCCTTCCCCATTGCAAATGGCAGAAATACCATGAGAGGAGTGAGGAGATCTGTTAATGAAAGCTCATCCTGCCCAATGTAAATCAGATTTAAAATTTCCTCTCCTGATTTTTTAGGAAAGTCTGACACTATAGGCATACTATATATTTTCAAATTAGTCTTTCTGAATCACTGCTATTGACATTTTTCTGCTTCAGGAGGTAAGCTGTGCACTTTTAAATCTCCTCAGACACAAGAGGTACCTGAACTCATATCCCCCACATGCTGGAAGGTAGATCTAAGGCATAAGTCATAAAAACACAGTTAATTCCCTTCATTCCAACTTAAAAAAATAAAAATTAAAAAGAATCCTCAAAACCCCAAGATTTTGCCTGAGCTTGTCAGTTTGTTGTCACAAAGAAGACACAAAGGGGTTATATTTGAACATCCCAAATGGAAGTAAATTCCTCTTTACTGGCAAAGTTAAGATAGAATAATCTTGAAATGAAAGGGGTATTCACCAGCATTTCCTAGAATCATAGAACAATTTCGTTTGGAAAAGACCTCTAAGATCATTGAGTCCAACCACTAACCCAACACTGTCGTGTCCATCACTAAGCCGTGTCCCTGAGCACCACATCTACATGCTTTTTAAACACTTCCATGGATAGTAAGGCAAAGCACTTCCCAACAGATTGCCCCTAATAACTTACCAACACTCCTCCTCCCACATACAAAATCCATTCTTGTGAATATGTGCCACAGTCAATAGGAACCTAAATATTAAGCTCTATGTTAATGAATATTTTGGAAACAAGACATCATTGTATGAGACGTCACATTCCCAAAAAATGTCAGAGGAACTCAGTGCCTTAATGACTGTGGATTGCAAAGTGTAAAATAAGATTTACAAGGTAAGAGGAGGAAGCAGCATCAATCTGAGAGTCAGCTCACTGATACTTGGTGATGACATCTCCCTTTTTTCTCAGTACATTGCGAAGGCTCCTCAACAGAGGTGCTTGATCAAAACTAGATGTTTTTTAGGAGTGTGTCTTCCAAATAACAAATATATTTGGTTTGACTCATACATCATCTATACTCCCTTTTTTCTTGATATTATGGTGAATTAGTTAACTGGAAAGATTATTCACAGAACCAGTTCATTTTTAAGCTCATATGGCAAACTATTTGGAAAAAAAAAAAAAAAAAAAAGTTGATATTCATTATGGGGAGCATCCACAGTGTAGGAGTCACTTTTATGATCTTGATTAACAATAAAGTAGTGAAAGGAACTTTCAGACAGTGCAGCAGCACAGAGCTGATCACCCAGAGGATAATGGAATGTTGGGACACAGGACCCATCTCCATTGTTTTCATCCAGCTGCTCTGTGTCACCAAAGTCATGGCTCTCACCTTTCAAAGGCTAGACTCAATGATCTTGGAGGCTTTTTTCAACCTTAATGATTCAACTGAAGTATGGACAGCTGGCATCTGAGAAAATCGAGGAACAAGCTCAGAGACTCCTCATGCCTCGTAGGTGCCTAATATGGGACCTGATGCCCAGTACAATGTTGTCTCCCCTACGTAGCATTCATCACATCAGTTTTGACACTCGGAGAATGAGCATGATCAGGGACCATGTGCAAGGATGGAGAGGGATACCCTTTCCAGCAGAAAGCTTCATTATAGGGACCAAAATCAAGGCTAAAACTATATGCAATTAAAAAAAAAAAAAAAATTGTTTCACGTCCTGTTGTTTCTAGAGATAGTAGCAATATCTTCACAAAGAGAAAAGGTGAAATATCTTCATAGTTAGTCCCCTCACCCTTAATTGCAGAAAAATTGCATGGTCCATCCAGAAATAGAAACTTGAAAATTTCTAAAAATTCTTGAACTATATACCTAACTATAAATTGTTTCTCAGGCATTTTCAAAGTCTACGCTTACCAAAGTGATTTCTAGAGCTCTTTGAAAGTAATAAATAAATAAATACAATGGGAGTTCTTGAATAAAGGGATGGAAACACACTATATTTACCACGTAAATTGTATTCAAAACAGTGAGAAAAACTGAGAATGCTGATGCTTTACCATGCTTATGGTTTCACTTATTTGATGTGTTCATGGAGTGCATCAAACATGGGCTGAAAATCGGTGAAAGATGGGAAACAAAGGGAAGAAATAAATAGTCAGTGGAACAAGGTGAACAGTGGGATGCCTCGTCCCATTGTTCTGCATTAGATCTTGTGTTTGAAATCTGTATTAATGATCTCGAAAGAGGGTAATACTGAGGTTAGCAAAACTTGCAGATGACACAAAGTTATTTAGCTAGCACGGACCAGAGAGATCCGTGAGGAACTTCAAAGAGACTTAGCTAAACCATGTGAGGGCAAATGAAGTTCAATGCCAGTAAATGCAAAGTAAGGCATACTGAAGGGAAAAAAATAAATTAAACTGCTTGTACATCTGACAGGGGTATACATTCACTGTCTCAACCCAGGAAAGAAATCTGGGTATCAATGAAGACAGATTTCTATACCATATGCAGCTGTAGTTTTAAGAAAAAAAATTCAAACAAGATGTGAGGCTTCATAAGAACTGAGATGGGGATTGATGCAGTAAATACTACACAGCCAACTTATAAATCAAAATGTGGTCTCATCTGGAAAAATTTGTGAAGCATTGCATTACTGTAAAAACAAAATAATGAAAAAATAAGGGAAAAATGATAAATGAAAGCTATCATTTGTGGGAAAAATAAAAAAGAAAAAGAAAAAAAAATATGTCATGTAGAATGACTGAAAAGATTGGGAAAAGTTACCTTAGAAAGGAGACGGACAAAAGAACATAATGAAAGGATAAAAATAAATAACTTAGGGAAGATAGATTAGGTGCTTCTCCTCATCTTGTGGCAGGACAAGAGAATGTGCAAAAAAATTAAGGAGACTAGCAAGTTCAGACTAGATAAAAGGCAATAGAATTTTTTTGTTTTGTATTTTGTTTGTTTGTTTTTTTACAATGAATGATTAAGCCAGGGAACCTTCTGAAACACCAGAAGTGATAACTATAGGATACTTCAAATAAACATTTAAACAGATA
Source organism: Xenops minutus (assembly GCA_035221455.1). NCBI lineage: Eukaryota > Metazoa > Chordata > Aves > Passeriformes > Furnariidae > Xenops > Xenops minutus. Next base: position 68,752,372 of record JAWWEE010000085.1, on the reverse strand, counting down.
ACAAGAATTTGTAAAGTTGAAATCAAAAGGCCAAATATTTATTGGTAAGTATTTGAAAGCATTTTTTTTTTTCCTTTTTCTTTTTTTTTTTTTTAAAAAAAAAAAAAGGGTTTCTTGAACTTTCCTTTTAAGACCTCTTCTAGTCTCATGCCCAAATCCCACAAGCTTTGAAGAAAAAAGACCCTGAGGACTCAGTGGCTCGTGTTGGGGTTAGTTCACATAATGTGATTTCTTCATCAGAGGGGTTTGCATGCTGACCACCAGTCTTCACGTTCTGCACTCAGAATGTTACTTTATCTATGCACAAGATATTTGTTTCCAGACACCCAGTTGCACAGATCTGTGGGGAAAACGGGATCGACCACACCACACACAAACGCAGGGTAACGTGGAATGGTTCTTTATTCAACAGAGCACACGGGTTATATAGGGGGCTAGCTAGAAGGATCTAGAAACTAGGCGGGGTTCTGGGAGGA
>JAWWEE010000085.1:68736165-68751796 GCA_035221455.1 Xenops minutus | reverse complement strand
TCCTGTCTTCTTTTTTGCTTTTATTTCTATTCTTCTTTTTCCAATTTCGGTAGTCCTCTGACTGTACTCCCACACCCAGTAGCCTGTGCTGCCACACACCTGGGGAGATGTAGATGTACAGGTAACTGTGCTCCTGAACTGCCATTCAGGCACTGTTTCTGCAGCATGGGCTCTACAGAGTTCCTTGGCATCAGCATGACCATTTAGTGGTGACACTAAGGATCCATGTGATGCCCTATCTTTGCTGTCCCAAATTCTTTAAGAGTAGTCACTGACAAGTCATGGAGACCTGACACTGGGATAGGTGGATTAAAGATCTGACCCATGACAGCAACATGTGCATTCCTCTAAACTATATACAGAGCCAGGCTGCCTACACGGCTGGTTATTACTTTTCCTCCCCTTCTCCTGGACTGTTTGCTTCATGAAATCATCAATATTTATCTTTCAGACTGAGGGTTTATGGAGTGGAGCTATGATGAATGCCTTTGTGTTTGTAGGCTGTCAAACACGACATGGCTTCCACCTCATTGAAACCTCAGGTTGTGAAACATCAGAAACCTGAGGAAGCATCAGTCCATCCCAGAAAAGGAGCAAAGGAGACATATTCCTTCCTTCAATCATGAATGCCAACCCAGAGTACCCCAACATCTGACACTATGAGTGGTGACCCAAACCTCTGCTGTCTGGCAGCTCTCTGACACTCCTCTTTACAGTCATTAAAATGGAAATGGCATCTGACAGACATGAACATCATTTCACTTCCAGTGCTCTCAATTATCTCCTCCTTTCCACTGCCCTCCTACTCTCTGTGTGGTGAGAGAAATATGTTTTCAGAACTGTCATTTTAAAGAATAAATACTTGAACCATCAATAACTGTGTGCACTTTGCCCCAGCTGAATGAAAACCTCCTTTGTGAGCACAGAAGCAAATGATGCACCATTAAGTAGAAAGAAGCTACCTGAATGTACTTATTTCAACTAACTATCTCTGTATTATGATAGCCTGTTTCCAGTAGATCAAAGAAACCTGGCAGTGTTGTTCTTTCACACTGCGAAAAGCACAAACATAATTTAAATGCCCCCTCAAAAATATTCATGCATCAATAATCCATTGAAGGCTCAGTTTATTCTCAAGCTGGCTTTCAGCCAACATTGTTATGTTGTTGCTGCATCATGATGAAAATAGCAGACAGTAGAAAACAACAAACAGCAGAGAAGACAAGTCTTTAAAAGCAAATCCAAACAATAACATCTCCCCCCCCCCTCCATTTTAGCACTATTGGAAATGTCAGTGATAGTAAAACTGATAATTGTTCATTTACTGATTTAGTTCTACAAAATGAGATTTTAAATACTGAATTCTAAGCTCTTATTTTCGGAGTTTTTCTAACATTGAGCCTTATGTTTTTTACTTAGTTTTGTAAGATATATATAGCACATGGATGGATTTCTCACTAGATGAAAATGCTGTAGCTTCACAATTACCTCTTTCATAGTGAAGGTCAAGTACGTAAGCAGATTAAAAGTAAGTGGAATTGCTCAGTATCTGGTGAGCTTTTTGCACGACAAAGGGTGAATAATCTTGCATCAAACCATTAATGCCTTCATGATCTCATTTCTGAGAAAAGCTGTGGAGTTTCTGATTAGATGCTCCAGTAGACAAGGACCCTAGGTAAGTTAGTCAGATACTTAGTTGTCCTTAATTAATATTATAATCAAAAAACTCCCAGTAAAGGGAGAAGACTTTTTAGAGAACACCAAGAGGAAATTTGTGTTGCTGAATGCAACAAAACACAGTTAACATACTAGCATGCCCTTTGGTCTGCCTACTTGGGACTGGATAGCTGTGATCCAGTGTATCTACCTAACATGACTGCCCATTATCTGTCTGGATGCAGTCTGACATCTCTGATGATAAGCAAAGTGCAAATCTGTCCATCTTTCTTGTTTCATGCAGAACCATAGAATATCAAAACCAAGCATGTCAGCACCCCCGGAAGAAGCTAATGCAAGTTCTGGGCTCTGATGAACCTGCAGTGCCTCAGAGATTTCTTCACAAAGGTATTGGCAGTCCTGGTCCACCTTATTGAGCCTGAGTCACTGTGCGCCCAGAACTGCAGTAGAAGACCCATGGAAGGGTAGCCAAGTTAAAGCCTGGCTGCAACTTGTTAGAATATTCATCTGGGAAGAGCTAAAGAAGGACTTCAGTCTCAACTCTATGGATGTAATACCTGTATTTTCCTTTCAATCTTCATTTAATAATATATATGTGTGTATAGTTCTGTCTCTATGCTATAAGTATGTGTATATCATACATCCCATAGCCAGAAATAAGATTCAGAATTAGAATCATAGAACCACAGAATCATTAAGGTTGGAAAACACATCCAAGACCATCAAGTCCAACCAATTCACTCAGTCTCAGGTGACCATCAGTCTCAGATTGAGTCCGACATGAATGGCAACACTCCCACCAGTCTCCCAGAGAACTACTGGTGGGAGGCAAACATGGATTTCATAGAATCACAGAATGATTTGGGCTGGAAGTGACCTTAAAGTCAAACTTATTCCACATCCCTGCCATGGACAGGGACATCTTCCACTAGCCCAGGTCCAAGCCCTGTCCAAGCTGGCCTTGAACACTTCCAGGGATGGGGCAGACACAATTTCTCCAGGCAGACTGTTCCAGAGCCTCACCACCCTCACAGCCAAGATTGTCTTTTTAACATCTAACCTAAACCTATCTTTCAGTTTGGAGCCATTTCCCCTGATTGTATCACTACAGTCTCTCCAGGACTGGTCCTTGTGACAGAGTATAGGGATGTATATATGGAAATAGGGTTTTAGGCTGAGTAGGAAAATGCCTAATTTTCCTAACTACCAAAACTAACACCCATAGTTTTGGTAGTTGTGAAAAATATATGAAATGCTTCAGATTTATGCCAATCAGATTTCACCTAGACTTTGACAGGCCTTCTCTTTAGAATTCCTTAGTTTCGGTTCTCCTCTGTTCTGCTCCAGTGATTTGTAACTTAAGCCTCCATTATGCACAAGCATGGTGCCCTGGAAAGTTCTGTGGTTCCAGCTTCAGGAGTGCAGCACAGGGGAACTGTACAAACAAAAGCTATTTGACAAATGTTTACTATGGGAAGGGCTGCCTGGACCACTTCACTGCTTGCCCTTCAGCACTTTCACCATCAGTTCTTCTGCTCCCTGGCAAATATATATGGAATTCATGTTGGAGATCAGCTCTCTGGTCTTGATGCCTTTCAGGCAAGGCAAGGCTGTCATTTTAGGCCTGTGAGCTATATTTGTTGGTTGGTGTATGCCTCCACATTGCCAACTGAAAATCATCCAGAAGCTGGCCATAGCAGATGTGCCATGTAACACTGTCACTGAAGGATTCCAGACACTGAACTAGTAATTCTAACAATTCATTTCTGTGCATCAGAAAATTCCCAGTTATTTTTTCCTAGACATTAAGTATTTCAGCCTTTTTGTTGTTGTTGTTGCTGTTGTTTGACTGTGATGAAGTATGTATTGCAGCAGCATTTTAAGACAGCAAAGCCAAGATACATCTTATGTACTATTAATGCCTATGCCTGTTACATTCTGAGCCAGGAGCCTAATCACCGTTCTTTCCCTCTTTAAGACATGTGAGATAGGGACCTTCATGCAGTCCTTCAGACCTGAGCTTGCACAACTCACCCACTGGAGCTGCTCTTATACATCTGCTGGTAAGCAATCTTACAGTACAACTGGCCCCCTAATTTGGGTGTTTCATTTAATAAACTACATGCAAAAGAGCTGAAGTCACAGACACACAAGGAGGTCCATTTCTTTTCTTTATTAGACTTCAGACATGGCGTGAATAAAGCAGAAGGTGTCAGAGCGCCTATGTTATAGCATCTGATATACTGTGCTTTGGGCACCCTCATATTCAGGATGGTTGCTTAGCAACTGGGATACAGGCTGAGGATGCAGAGTCTGGGATCTTTTCTCTGCCCAACATGATTAGCATGACTTCGATAAATTACTTCACCTTTCTATATTCATCTTTCCCCTTATACATTTATTTATTCTGTCTCTTACCAAATGCTTCAGCAACTCCTTTGAAGATATCACAGCTTTCATGTAATGAAATTTTTCATCTCCTGTGAAGCTGCAGATCTTGGACAATGACTCAGGTGTCACTTTCTCTCACTACCTGTCTTTCACCTTCTCTTTAACTACACTAATCACCGACACAAAAGTGCTGCTATATTCAGTATATAGTAGTGAAAACATTTCAGTGGGGAAGTGTTTTTAGTCCGTGCATGAAAATTTCTGAACACAAACCATTTCCAAAAATCTAAGCTGGCATTTGGCAGAATGTCAGTAGACTTTATACAATAACACTATCCAACTAGACATATTAGGAGAACAGAATCTGCAAGACAGCATACTTTTGGCTCTGTTACATATTCTTACTACTGCCACAACCACCACCATCAGAAAATAAAGACAGGTGGGAGGACAGTAGGACTAACTTTGGACCTTTTTGAGGGCATTCTTTGCTTGACTGATGGTTTGTAACTGTTCAGCATGGACATTGAGCTGTGAGGTTTTGTCATCCAAGTTAGGAGCTCTGTCTGATCGGCAGATGAATGAAGAGTTGGCTCCAAAGTCTGTAACCCTTTGATTTCATGATTGTTTTCTACATCCTGATCTCACTGCAGCTGCCACCTCAAAGAACAGGGTGAAAGTAATTGTGTTGGCTTGCCTCCAAAGCCCGGAGGAGTAGTCACTTGCTACTCTCCCAGATTATCTGCCAGGCAAACAGAAAGGTTAATGATGTAGAGCTTGATTACTCTGGTAGAAAGAAAGCAGTCAGCTTGATCCAAAAATCTTTATTGTCTGTGTAAGGGAGATGCGTTAAAAGGGCTCAGAACTGGAATATGTTGTCTCTTCCATTCTGTCTTTGAACATGGGAGTATTTGCCTTCTGGCACATATGGTCTTGTAAGTAATAGCTTTTTGCTGCACATACATCTTTTTGCCTGAAGCTTGTTGTTTAATTTACAATTTACAATGAAGACATTTACAATAGTTTTGTTGTTAAAAAAGCCAGTCTTCCTCAATATCAGCAGAATAAACATTGAACGTATTCATCCCTGGAACAGATTGAATACCATTATTTGAAATATGTGCATATAAATACATGTTTTTTATATAAAAATACATACATAACTGTGTGTGAGAGACAGTATGTGTGTGTATGTCTGTGTATATACATATATGTGTATGCCATAAACACATGATTTCTGGTGCTCAGCATCAAGATAAATGTAAACAAGGACTATAAAGTGAAATGCATCAACAACTACAACAACCTCACAGGAAAGAAAAAAAAAAAGATAAGATAAGAAGCCAAAATAAAAGTAACCAGAGCCCACCAACTGAATAAATGAAGAACAAAACTACAGGATAGAGAAGTTAAAAATATTTACCATGTCTGAAGGCAGTGGAGTTATAAATCTGTTTATAAAGGTGTTTATAAAGGTTAGCTTCCTTTTTAAACAAGATTCTGCTTTATGGAAATGTTTAATATTAAAACAAAATAACAAACAAGAAACTTTATCAACCCATAAAAATTGACATCTTCGAGCCTTTGGTTGGAATATTTTGGTTCAGGACTGAAATACTGAATCCAAAGCCCAGTATTCTTTCTTTCACAATGGTTTAGGGAATTATGATTGAAAATAATTTTTCTTGCATTATTACATGAGGATTTGATTCTTTGGCTGACCCATATCTCATAAATTTAGCAAGGAAAATTCCTTTTATCCCCCACCCTTTCTTTACACTATGGTGGCTTCCAAAAAATTGAAAATTTCCATAGAACAGCAAATTATCTTTTGATTGGCTCCACATTTTACCTATTTTATGGTGAAGAGCCTGGAGGAAAAGAAGTGCATGACAGTTTGTTATCAGTCTTCTCCTATTGATTCCTGATTACTCTAACATAGGTTTGCAGTTAGTCTAAATGACTTTATCTAAGGAGTTCCCACTTTGGCTTTTTACATTATTCATATTCTAAATAGAATTTAAAGTAGTTATCTTCAAAATTCAAACTTCAGCTAAGCAATGTTGCATTTTTTTTTGCTGGAGTTCTGAGTGGGTTTTTCACTTCTATTTTACATATTGTTTTTTACTATATTCTCATGAATACTTACCTTCATTAATTTATCCTTGAGATTATATTTATATTTTTTATGTCAGTTAAGCCCAGATCAGGGGTTTCTGTACTATGTTCCTTGAGACACCTGAAGATCTAAGACCTGGGGACCTACCATGGCCATGTCTCAGCCTCAGGGCAGGTGTGATCTCTGTCCTGATGTTTGCTCCTCATCTTTACCACCTTGTATTTTAAGATACAAAATGATGAACATCTTCATGAGTGTTTCAAGCACTGTGGGTGAAGAAAACCCCATTAAAAAGGACCAAAACATTGACCAAATCAATGGCCTTTTCTCTAATGGGAAACAGCAACTGAGAAAGGAGGAAAATTGTTGTAAGCCAAAAACCTAAAGACCAAGATGAAAAGAGCTCTATTCATAAGCAAGAGAGATACAACTGGGAGAGGAGTGAGTGAAGAAAGAATTCAGAATAAATGTTTCAAAGCCACTATGGAAAAACCTCTTCAAAAACACAGAAAACATTCTGAAAAGTTGAAGGGAGAGGAAAGATGCCACCAAAGTTGCCTGGAAGTCAAGAGCTGCCAAGTTAAGGCAGGCTTTCAAAAACTAAAAAGTCGGGAAATGTCATTCTTCCTAAACATCTACTGAGGCCCTGCGGCACAACAAAGGAAATCCACTACAGCTGCATGGCAATTGGTAAATTCTTGTTCTCATGCTATGTGCCAAAACCCCTTCTCTTTGCTTCTCTAATTCATCTGTCAGTGTGTGGGGGTAATCCAGACACTGAAGGAACTTTCGTGCTAAATCATCGGTTAGAAGACAACCCTCAGCCCTTGATGGGAAGATGAATATTTAAGAAGATCTCAAAATACAGAGTAGAAGATCAAGGAGTTTGGGTCTGAGAGGAGAAAGTAGCAGAGAGTGGGTGAAGAAATGAGGCCAGTTTTCCAAAACATGGGAGTTCAATAATTATCCCTAGAGCTATGGCTTTAAAGCAAGCAACAAAGATTAATATTATACAATCTGAAAAAAAAAATAAAAATTCTATGATTTCGAGCAAATAAGGTTTTGAGGTTCTAAAGAATAGGGACTCAACAGGAAAACATCCAGGACTATAATTTTTGAAATGTAAATGATGCAATGTTGTGTCTGTTGATGGGGGGGATGTATGCATGAAAACCTTATCTTTTTATTTAACTGACAACAAATATAGTTCTGCTTGATTTCCAGAAGCCGCATAAGATGATGTGTGGGCTTTCTGAACTGGCTTATAGACCTCTGAAGAAACACAGAGGAAAAAAAGAAGAAAATCTGTCTCTTTACTTAGCCAGTAATAGCAAGAGTTCCCTCTGCTCCTTTACCAGGATGTCCTTCTTTGCATAGCAACCATCATATCTCTGGAATAAGATACAGCTTTTTCCAGGCCATTGTGGCTTGCTATTGGCTACTCAACATCTTTCTGGTGGTGTAGATACACCAGGATTTCAGAAAACCCAGGCTTTCAGCAGGTGCTGTGCCATGGATGGGAGAGCTGGGAACAGCTGGCACAGAGACTTCTGTCAGTGCATGGTGCTGCTCAGGGACCCTCCTCTGCAGGAGTCCTCCAGGAGCTGAATTCAGCAGTTTTACAGGTGCTTTGTGCCTCTGAAGGGACTTTCTTGTGCTTTCACGTAAGGCATACCTGCCTCTAGGGAGTAAGTCTTCCTCAAATTGGAATTTGGTATTTGTATTCTTTCACTGTCTTTGTTTCACCCCTGCTAATTGTACTGCTGGAACTAAACTAAACAGAACATTAAACCACTTGTTCTTACAGGACAAGGGATTTGGGTGAATTAACAGGACAAAAAGATATCTGTGAGGTACATTCCATTGTGGGGAACATCTACTCTTCTCCTTTGAATGAAGGCAAATACAGAAGATCACAAAAGTGAACACTTTTTACATTTCAGTTTCCATTTGTAGCATTTGAAGAGATGAGGGCAGGTTAATTTAGGTCTTAAGTTAAAATGTTAAAAACCAAACCAAACCAAACCAGCAAAAAACACAACTAAAAAATTTTTTTAAATATTAACATTAGTACAAATCTCTTTTTTTTTTTTTAATTTTTATTCCTTCATCTTTAAAGGTGACAAATTTGATGTAGCATTTATTACTCCAAATGGCAATATGACATGCTTGCAGATAACTTATGAAAACAGAGAAAAGGCAGGAGAGTAGATATATTTGTATATAAAACAAAGGTTGGATAACAGGTTTCAGGGTTTCTGTTCCACTGGGCCCATTTGTCCTCTTATTCTTTCCTTCATAATCTTATGAGAGTGTAACTAAGTAGATGTTTAAATGTACTTGCAGCCTCCAGGCATTACCCTACAGCTAATAAGTAAAGTAAATACATTTCATGATTGATATGAAGCAAGAAAGATAACCTGCCTTCATTTAAAGTCGTATAAAAATCTCATGTAGATTTAAAAGGATACAGCAGTTCACTACAGATGTCTACAGTTCTTTCAATTATAGGAGTGTTATCAGGAAAGGGTGTAACATCACTGTATTAAAAACTTTAATAAGAAAAAGTTCACATGATTGGCATCAGATAACAAGAACAAAAGAAAGATAATAAACCTCTCACATACCTCTTTTATCAATAGTTTTCAGTTTCCTGCAAAAGAAGTGATGATCCTTATGTCTGGAGTGCACATTTGGAGATTGAGGAGGCTTTTTCAAAAGATTTGCCAACCACTATTGGAAACAAAGGACATTATCACAATGAAAAGTAAAGATTACTCTCGTTTTTCAGACCATAATACCTCTTCCGTTGCTCTGGATGCCAGCAGGTTAGCATTAGCACTCTTGGTTGTTCAGACTGTTTCATTTTCAGTAACAAAATAAATCATTAAATACATCTGGTTGTCTTTACTGTTTAGCATGAAGTGACAGCCAGGATGGCAGAGATGGTGCTCAATGTCTGCAGCTCAGTATAACAAGGTGGCAAATGGTCAAAAAAACCTTTCCCATTACCAGTCCAGAGTGAGACAGCACAGAAACCAGGTGAGCGAAAGAGGATGGTGGGGTCTGGAGCAAAAGTTCTGTGAGGGGTAGCTGAGGGAACTGAGAGAAAAGGACTGAAAGGAGGTTGTAACCAGGTGAGGGTTTGGTCTTTGCTTAAATTGCACCAGGGGGAGTTTAGATTAGCTATTAGGAAAACTTTCTTAACTGAAAGAGAGGTTAAGCATTGAAATGGCCTCCCTAAGGAAGTTGTGAAGTCACTATTTCTGAAAGTGTTCAAAAAATAAGTGGACATGGCACCTTGTGCACTGTTTTAGTGGGCATGGTGATATTGGTGGAAGGCTAGATGTGATGATGTTAGAGGTCATTTCCAGCCTTAATGATTCTGTGATTCTCTATCTTCTTGCCTGAATTGAGGATAAGGTTAGCGGGGAGACACCTACATCGGAGCAAGTCAAGATGTATGTCCAGGAAATCTTTCCACTGCACCATTCCATTAGAGATGGACAATTAGACTTCTGGTAGCTCTATGATTTTTAACATTTTTCATGTGAAAGTAAGCAATTTGTGATGAACATGTTGATAAATCATTAACATTTTATATAAAATGCAGTTGTTCACTGAAAAATAAGGCCTGCTGTCTGCTAGTCATAGAAGCTATCTAGATTTCCAACTAATCTGCTGAAACTTAAACAGCAGAATGAATTTTTATGTGTAATGTGTATGTCTATGTGTCAGTGAGTGGGTGAGTGAGTAAGTGAGTGAAGATGACTGTTTTGCTTATTTTTAAGTTTCTGGTTTGGGTGCTACAAATTGTACCATTCATACGTGTGACTATCCTGAAGCACTTGAAGCCAACCACATAAACATCTGTGGATAAGTTCCCAATGTTTCTAAGCCAACCGTTTTGCCATTGCTTTGCCTGAGGATTTTCTTACTCTTGTTCCATAAGATCAGGAATTTCATAATTGAGCTCTCAAACTGAAAGCTTCTTTGAAAACACTTCATTAGAATGAAAAAAAAAAAAAAAGAAAAAGAAAAAAGGAGGAAAAAAAAATGTTGGGTTTTAGCCAATAGACTATTTCACAAAACACCCCTATAATTTTAGAGAAAACAACTAGTTGGGCATGCTGCTCAATACATGGAGAGAAACCCAAATCCTTCTACAGTAAGACAATATTCCTGCGTTTGTTCTCCATAACAAGATTAGCCAGGCTTATAAAAGAAACAACTGCATCACTACAAAACCTTTTAGGTTTTGATCTATTGAATTCCACTGTTGGAGTCATAAAGGACCATTTTCTTTTTTTTCTTGGGGTGGTTTTTGGAGGCTTTTTTATGACGTGTCCAATTTAGTATGATGAGAGACTGATATGTACCCAGTTTTAGGACACGGAGCATGCATTTGTCTCTGAAGTCTGAGAGCATGTGAGTCATCATAATGGCTTCAGGTTGTAAGCAACATCAATGATGAAAACATTAAACCACAAAAACAAGTTGCCCTTATAATGGTTCATTTATCCCAGAGAAAAATAAATAACTAGATGAAATCTCTTTTAATAACTAGGAAGGATTATCAGGGACTATTCATTTCATCTGGCAGACATTTGCAGACTATCTCCTAGACGATTTTTAGGCCCACATCTTTATAAATGGCTGTATGTATTTATTATTCTTTTATTTACAGCCCTGCTATGATTCACTTTAAGATTAACTTCAGGATTCAAGGCAGGGAGATCTGGGGATCAAAAAATCATGATATTTAACCATAGACAAACAGTGGAATAAAATTTAGAGGAAAGGAGAATAACAAGAAGCTCTATAAATGTATTCAAATCAGCTCATTATAAACTGCACAATACCACATTAACATTCTTTTGCAGGAAAATAGACCTTTTAATAATTGAACTTTGAAAATTTGGCAGCCCTATACATGACTAGTGACATATCTGAGCCTTCCAAACAGTCAGCACGGAGGGCTTGTCCCTTTTTGAAGTTAAGGTGATGTTTGTTGGAACTGGATACATTTACAGACAAGAAAGTTATCAAGAGCAGAGGAAGGATTGGGACCTGGCATGTGCTGACGTGGGTGAGACCTGTGAGGAGGGAAATTTTGGGTTCACTAGGTTCGTTGTTTTGGGTTCAGCAGGTTCATTGTTTGGAAATTTACACTCTAATATGCAACTGGGAATTGTTCTCCAAGAGACAATTTTCTGGGTACAGCACTTCTGAGCACTGTCACTCAGAAACCCCATTGGGCACATGCCACTTAGGATCATTTAGCAGTAAGCACTGAAAGAGCAGAGAATTTAGGTTTTCTGTCCCCAACAGGGAAGCTGAGCTACAGAAATAGAAAGACTATGTTGTCTTGTCAACAGTGGATAAACTATCATTTCAAATGCAATGAGAAATATTGTAAACAAACTGCAATTTTTATGCAGTACCGTAAGATGAAAGTCAGTTTAGCTGTTTGATAACCTCATTCTAATAATCCACTGTGAAAGAGAAGTGCCTACAAGTCTCACCAAGAAAATACAGCTTTTAAAGTAGTGTTGGCAACTTTAGCTACTCTCTTCAGGAATAAAATCCCTTCTGAATAGCAGTGTGATATCAGCTACATCCACAACAAATGTAATTCACATTTTAAGGTAAAATGATAAAAACCTGCTGCTAAACATAATTTCTGCATATCTTTTACATAAGTGAATATTCACTGGTCTGTTATATGAATCATCTCCTAAATGATAGAATCATAGAATGGTTTGGGTTAGAATGAACCTTAAAGAGTATCTAGTTCTACTCCCTGTCATGGACACCTCCCACTATTCCAGGTTGCTCCAAGCCCCATCCAGCCTGGCCTTGGACACTTCCAGGGATCCAGGGGCAGCCACAGCTTCTCTGGGCAATCTTTGCCAGGGCCTGTCCACCCTCACAGGGAAGAATTTCCTTCCATGCTTGGAATTGCATGTCAGTAGATGAAAGGGATGTAGCAGCCCCAAATTTATCAAGAAATGATCTTCAATTTTTTTTTTAAACTTGGAATTTGGGATTCTACCTCATTTGTGACCAGAGGGTGATCAACTGTGTAATTGCTGTGGGCTTGTTTTAATTGAGTTAAAGTAATAGAGTCTGGTAAGGAGAGGTGCAGAAGTCTAAGAATGAATGTATTTCTTCTGCTAATGCAACTTACTGGTGTGTCAGAAAAGGATTGAGCCATGTTAGAATGAGGTACTCTGATACCCTCACAGCTGAGTCCCTTCCCCTGGACTTGCTTTGGCAGAGCTGACTTTGGGAATGATGCAGCACGTGGTTATGTCAGCAAATGGAGCAGGGGATGAGGTGAGGGGCAGCTCTGTGACCCCAGCTGGAGGACATGCATACAGTTGTGCTGGTAATGCCAAATCCCTGTGCCCTAGGAAAGGGTGCTGTGCAAGCTTGAAGAACCATGACAAAATCCTGAGCAAACCCAACTGAGCTCCACATCAGAGCTGTCATTTCATACCTACCTCTGGCTTCAGGGAATGGTACCTGCTCTCTCTGAGGCTTTGTATGGATCCGAGGTGAGGATTAAACCGTGGATGTCTGTTTATACAGCAGACCACACCAGCTGTGCAGAGGCCTTTGTTGAGGTGCATAGTGGCTTTAAACTTGTGTAAATGGCTTTTGGGTGTGATAAACCCGAGCTGCCATGCACTGTCACAGCAACTTGGCTTGTGTCACCTCTGTTAACTTCCCAGACAGCTTCTTGGGATAACAAAACAGGCACAGCAGATTCCTCCCTCACAGCCAGGTGCTGAGCACAAGCAGGTTTCAGGTGTGGCTGTGTGTGTTTAATGCTCTTGCCTGGCTGGCCCCAGAGTCCTGGCTTCAGTCTGTACGTGGCTCATGCTGCTGGGCAGGGTTCATGTTGCAGGAGACCCCTTGATGCTTGAAAACTACAGGTGTGGAACTGCTGCTCAGACTGGTGGCATAAACTCAGCTTTGTCCGTAAATCTGCTAGATTTGGCTCTCATTTGTAGTATTTTGAGAAAGTTCTTTGATCTTTTTTTTTACCTTCCTATTTTGAGAAGTATCACTTCCCAGTTCCCTGGGCACAAAAGTGAGTGGTGGTTGAAAAGCAAATGTCAGATCTGGTCTCTGCTTGCATGGAGAGCAGGGAAAGGGGAAATGCTTGACCCAAAAGCCTGAGCTTGCTGCTCAGCTGTTTAAATGCCTCTCAAATAGTTCATGGTGGTGTGGACAGGACACGTCTCTACACGAGTGGCTGAAGGAAGGAGCTGGGGAAGCCTCAGGGAGTCCTTGGCAATAGCGATGGGAAGGTGCAGACTTGCTGAGTAATGCTGAGTCCTGCCCCAGCCCTCTCCTGCTGGAAGAGAGAAACCTTTGATCCTTTACAGGCACTTTGGAAGAAAGTAGTGTAAAGATAACTTGTTATCTTCTGGCTTCGGAGATAATAGGGGGTGTGTGTGTGTGTTAGAAGCTGGTGAGTTTAAGGAAAAACTTGCAGTTTCTGGAGTGTGGTGAAGCTGAGGACATTGTCCCCTGGCCCTGATACCTGCCAGCTTTTATCCCAAATAACATACCCTCACAAATGCTGCAAGAAATGTTTGGTTTCCTAAGACTTTATGGTGCTGAACAATCACAGAATCATTTAGGTTGGAAAAGTCCTTTAAGATCGAGTCTAACCATTAACCCAGCACTGCCAAGCCCACCAATAAACTGTCCCCAAATGCCACATCTACACACAGCTACACGTCTTTAAATCCCTCCAGGGGTGGTGACTCCACCACTGCCCTGGACAGCCTGTTCTGGTGCCTGACTGTGCTTTCAGTGAGGAAATTTTCCCTAATAGCCAAACTAAACCTCCACTGGTGCAGCTTGAGGCCATTTTCTCTTGTCTGTCCCTTGTTCCCTGGGAGCAGAGCTGGACCCCCCCTTGACTCTCCCCTCCTGTCAGCGAGTTGCAGAGGGTAAGAAAGTCCCCCCTGAGCTTCCTTTTCTCCAGGTTGGGCCCTCCCAGCTCCCTCAGCTGCTCCTCATCAGAGTTGTGCTCCAGACCCTTCCCCAGCTCTGCTGCCTTCTCTGTATTCTCCCCAGTCCCTCAATTCTTTCTTGTTGTGAGGGGCCCAGAACTGACCCCAGGGTCTGAGGTGTGAGCACCATGTCTGTGCTGTTCAGGGTATTTGAGAGAGGTGATGGGCAGCAGTGCAGAGCATGGTTTTCCCTCTGTGCCAACAACAGGTGTGTGTTTCTATCCCTGGATAAACTCGAGGTTGCTGGTTCCGCTTTCACTGATGCTATTTCCAATTCTGGGCTTTATCCTACAGCCCAGGTGCTTTCAAGGTGGCAGCTGCTGCTCAGTGAATCCCTGCCCTGCCTTGCCTTGCCGTGTGTGAACTTGCCCGAGCAGCGAGGCTGTGGTGGAAACCTCTTGCAGGAGGTACCTGGGCGCTCACCACTGCTGGTGCCTGGACAAGACCAAGGACATCTGCCAGGTTGTGTGGCCATATTGCACTCTGGGCTTGCTCTCGGCGCTGCTGCTGCATTTTGTCAGGTGTTGGCTGTAAAGCTGTATTAAAAAAACACCCTGAAAGTGAAATGCTTTTGTTGAAGCAAAGCTACTCTTTCTGGAATTTAATAAATAGCTTGTCTCTGTTAACTAACATCAAGCAACTGAGAGCAGACAGAGCCCAACAGATGGTACAAACAGCGGCATGTTTGGAATGGAAAATATTTACCTAGAGGGTATTTGAAGCACTGAGCTTGTGCTCTGCAAATGGCTTAATTGTATCAGCAGAATGAAGTGAAGAGCAAGATTTATTGACAAGTCTTGCTCTCCTGTTGCTGTCAGCAGTTTGGAGGGGGTGTCAAGCACTGTTGAGCTTCCCTTGGAACAGGTCTCTCTCCCAGGAAGAGTAGATTTAATACGTGAGTGGCTTGGTCTGTGTTTGAGTGTCTGCAGCTTTCTCCTGTGGCTGCACAAATCAGGCTGTCAGGGCAAGTACTGAAATGAAAAACTCTGAGCTTGAACTGCTCTTTTTTATGCTTCATCCCCCCCAGTGTTGCATTCGAGAGGACTTTTATGCCTCTATTTACATACTCTGTTCATGGAAATAGAATTCAAAAAGAATACAAACAAGTAGCTTAAATTTTACCTGGAGTAACGTGTGCAGTTTTGTGTGCCAGAATTTAAGGTTATAAAGGTGTTAAAGAGTGACCCGAGGGCCGTGGAATTGGGGAAGGTTCTGCAGGAGAGGCTGAGGGCACTTGGCTTGTTCAGCCTGGAGAAGAGGAGGCTGAGGGGAGGAGACCTCATCCCAGTCTGCAGCTTCCTCCTCTCTGGTGACCAGCAACACGACTCAAGGGAATGGCTGGAGCTGTGTCAGGGTTGGTTTAGGTTGGATCTCAGGGACGGGTTCTTCCCCCAGAGGGTGGTGGGCACTG
>JAWWEE010000085.1:68719658-68736065 GCA_035221455.1 Xenops minutus | reverse complement strand
CGCAGTCCTGACAATCCGAACGGGGCGGGCCCATGAGTGCTTTCTGGGAGCTGCAGTCCTACCAGCCCCAGCACCGGGGATGGCGCTTCGCTGCGGCCTGCAGGCCGCTCTCACCCGGGGCCTGCAGGCCGCTCTCACTCGGGGCCTGTGCCGGGCCTCTCCCTCGGCCCCTCCGGCCTTTGGGTTCCTGCTGGACGTGGATGGGGTGCTGGTTCGGGGCAGCCAAGCCCTGCCTCCGGCTCGTATCGCTTTCCAGAGGCTGTCAGAGCCCTGCGGGAAGCTGCGGGTGCCCGTGGTTTTCCTGACCAACGCTGGGAATTGCCTGCCCGAGGAGAAGGCCTGGGAGCTGTCGGAGGCGCTGGGGGTGCAGGTGAGTGATAATATACCTTATCAATAACTGACATTGGCGTGCGGAAAAAGACCCCGCAGCTAGGGAGTTGTAGAGAAGGTACTTTTATTCAGCACTGGGTGCATGGGGGATTAGTCCACCAAAAACATGCTCACAGGCCTGTTTAAATACAGTTAAAACATGCATATTCATAATTTCTTTGTACCTATGCATTATTAATTTGTACAATTATTTCTATTAACCCTCTCAGTGTTAGTTCCTTATTGATATATTAGTTCCCTCTCAGTGTTAGTTCCTTATTAATATATCAGTTCCCTCTCAGTTCCTTATTGATACATTAGTTCCCTCTCGGTGTTAGTTCCTTATTGATAACTTATATCAGTTCCCTCTCAGTGTTAGTTCCTTATTGATATATTAGTTCCCTCTGTGTTAGTTCCTTATTGATATATCAGTTCCCTCTCAGTGTTAGTTCCTGATTGATATCTTATATCAGTTCCCTCTCAGTATTAGTTCCTTATTAATATATCAGTTCCCTCTCAGTGTTATTTCCTTATTGATATCTTGTATCAGTTCCCTCTCAGTGTTAGTTCCTTATTGATATATCAATTCCCTCTCAGTGTTAGTTCCTTATTGATATATTAGTTCCCTCTCAGTTCCTTATCAATATCTTATATCAGTTCCCTCTCAGTATTAGTTCCTTATTGATATATCAGTTCCCTCTCAGTGTTAGTTCCTTATCGATATCTTGTATCAGTTCCCTCTCAGTGTTAGTTCCTTATTGATATCTTATATCAGTTCCCTCTCAGTGTTAGTTCCTTATTGATATCTTATATCAGTTCCCTCTCAGTGTTAGTTCTTTATTGATATATCAGTTATTGATTCCTTAAATCAATACAAGAAAAGTTACTATTATGAACTGCACCACAGAAACTCAAGGTGGAAAACAACCTGATCTTCTAGTCAGTGAAGTAAGATTGAGAATTAAGGTGCTGATCAGAGGGAATCCATGCTAACTTACACAATTGTTGAGTGCCAATAAAGGAAGTGTTGACATTTTGCTCACAAAATAAAGAGGGGAAAATCTGGATAACTAAAAATGATCTGAATTTTCAGCAGAGAGGCACAAGGCACCTCCTTATAGCCTGGACAAAACCTGAACACTTAAGCCCTATAGAAGACTTCACTCTCTGGCCCTTATGTGTGCACAGCATAAGGGATTTACAACACAATGAGCTTCAGACAGAGAGTGAAGCCACAAAGTTACATATCTAAAGTAGCCTTCTGGGATCTCAAAACCACTGTGGAGGTGATGCAGAGACGTGAGAGGTGGTACCTGGCTTTGGAAAAGACTCGTATTACCTGGGATTAGTTGGCTGCCACACAAGATCTGCCTTATTGTTTCATTCTGTCTTGCATGAGAAGCATTAAATCAATTTTCAACAGCTGCCTCACCTGTTAAATTCAGTGTAATGATAAATATCACAGAGATTGCTCACATGTTTCCTTTCTTTTTTTTGAAAGAGGTAAGTCTCACTGAAGCAAACTCTTCTGCTTTAGTAACTGCCCAAGGAACTGTTAATTCAGCCTATTAAATGCTATTGATTCCATGTCTTCTGTAAAAGAAAGAAGCCATCACAGAAGACACTGCACACGTGTGTGTGTTCCTGAGAGCACACATGCTCTGCCCAGGGCTGGAAAGCCAGTTTAGAAGGTTCAAATGGAGAAGATTGTAAACTAGTGAAATGAGATAAACCATTAACAAAACACTGTTTTCCAAGAAGTGGAAAATATTTCTACCTTCTATTGAGTGATAAAGGTTTTGTCTTCAGCCATTTGTGCTGAACAAGCATGGAGCAATACAGCCAAGGGAAGCAGACACTTGTGCAACTGGGCTGATGGAGGCACAGGAGTAACTCACAGAGCCTGGTTTGAGGTCTCTGCTCTGTCTGCGTTCCACAAACCAGAGCTGATATATTTTTAATACAAACTGCTACAGGAAATCCTCCCTTCCAGATTGTCTTTTTTTATATGAGTGTCATGCAATCCCATCCGGTTGAGCTGTACATAATGCAAGGCAGATTTTTTTCTGTCTCATAATTGTCTTTTAAAACTTTTTTTTTTTTTTTTTTTTTTTTAATAAATCGTAGTATGTACAGTGTTTACCTGCAGATTACAGGAAAAATCCAGATCGGGCATTCAGTTTAGTTTGAAAATATTTATATGCTGTTCTTATAACCAGTCCTAAACACACAGGCTGAGCAGTCTTTTCTTTTCTTCCCCTGGAAACCACAGCACTTTTCCATTCTTTGCCCCGAGGGTCTTGGTTAGCAGAATATGATTTGTGAATATTTCCAGTCCAATTCAGGATGAAACAACCTGCTCCTACAAGATGTCTGATTTATTTGGTATTACAAAGGATATAATCTTAACTTCAAACTGAAAAATATCTATCGTAATGCTTAGTCATCCCTGAATGGTGCTGGTTAATTATTTATATAAATTCATATCAATTAAAGACAGAGCCCTGTATCTAATAGCAACTTGCCAAAAGATTTTTGTTGTTTGAATCATCATTAAATGAATACAGACAGTTTCATCTTAAATATGTGAGTGACTACTCCCCAAAAGGAGACTCTATGAAAAGGCTAAAGGTATGTGTACCACTAAAAACGTTCCAAGGTGCGGTATCTGATTTTGTTTTGATATTACCACACTCAGTTATTTCAACACAGTAAGCTTTGTGTGTCTTTTATATATTTCCAACTGGAGCCAAGGCATCATTTCTAATTGTAGTTTTGACACTAACCCTTATCTAAGACAATATTAATTATATGGGGTTTCATTTTTTAATGCAGAAGGAATACACAGGAAATATTTCCTGCAAGGAAAAAGGGCCTCTGCTTGGCCAGTACCCCAGCTAGAACAGCACCTTATTCTACTAAGAATCACTAGAGAACCCTTCCTGCCACTGCTGCTCTTCTTTTCACCTCCTTGGCTTGCTGAAGCATCCCCAAATGCCAAGTGACACTGAGAGGGATCACTTCTGATTTGAATGTTAAAATATGCTTTGATGTCCTTACATGTTTTGTGTAGGCTCCAAGTCCTCTATGCCTCACAGCAAAATCACAGCCATACACGATGGAGTATGGAAATGTGTGTCATTTTCTTCTTCATATTTTCCTAACACAATACCTTCTGGGAACATGACTTTTTTTTTTTTCTTTTTTTCCTGCTCATTTGTCTTTTTTATTCTAATTAAGATTATGTTTTGGTTTGGTCTGGGTGTGGAGTATTATTGTGAGATGGTGTGTTTTCTTCTGTTTTCTTTTTATTTTTATTTCCTCTTCCCAGCATCATAGGAAGGAATTGTTTGGTTTCTTCCATATTCTTTAAGCTAAAACGTTTATAAATAAAGACTTGTAAAACATGTTATTTTCCCTCCTTTCATAAAAAAAATAATCTACAATTTGTAACTTAACTGTTTTTAAGGTCATAATATTGGATTACATGAGGTCTATTAGATTGGAATCTTACAATTTTATTGGTCTTGGATATAAAATTCCAAGTTTTGAATAAATACAATCTGTATTTTCCAAGTTCTTGAACTTCAAATTTCCCTTTGAATAGATTACAACCCACTAAGAATTAAATATTTCCTCATTGATACTTGAAGTTAAATAAAGAAAAAAATTTCAAGCCCTTTTCCCATTGAGAAGATATTTTTAGCATATTCCAACATTCATCCATCAAAAAATCCTCTGATTTATGTAGCCATACACAGTAGCATTTCCCACCAAAGTGACTTTGTGCATGATCAAGACTTTCTGAAAGCTTAACACTTTATCTAATTGCTTAAACACAGGACTCATTTTCCAACTTTAACATCTTATTTAGGAAAAAAAAAATAAAAAAAATTTGGCCCAAGAAGCTTGTGTCTGCCTCAGATTAGAGACCCATAAGATTATTATTTACACCACTCCCTTCCTCATGACAAACTTCTGCTACTGCTGCCAGACTGACAGTTCTGCAAACTCGATCTAACTTCATCGTGCAAGGTCTGTAGCTCTCAGTAGGCAACCAGGCATCATCAGCTCTGTGTTTTCCATGTGCTACTCTGGGGAAAAACTGATTATCATAAACACATTGTTTGTAAGAGGTTTTTTGACTTTTTGATTTTGATTTTTCTTAATGCCCCACCACCATACAAGTTATTTGTGGTCGCACTAATGTATGTTGGAAGTTATAGTGTTAATATTAAATATATAATCATTGTAAGCTCTTCCTTTTCTTTGTTTGCACTTGGACTGACTGAGGCAAGAGCTTTGTGGAAAGAAATCACCATAGGATAGTAGAATGGTTTGGTCTGAGGGAAACTTTTAAGTTCATCTGGCTCCAAACTCCCACCATGGGCAGGGACACCTCCCACTAGACCAGATTGCTCCAAGTCCCAGACAACCTGGCCTAGAACACTTACAGCTTGTCAGGGCGACACATTCCATGGATAAAGGCTTATTTAGTTTGTAGTTGTAGGGTAAATATGCAAGAAAATTGAATCTGGATTGCATGTACATTCATTAAAAGGCATTTCTTCGTGGCTCAGAGACTGACCGGGTTGGTTGATACCTTACCATTGCCTGGCTGCAGTTTCCTGTGGGTGAGCTACAGCTACTTCTTGGAAAGTGTCTTACATCTTATGAGATAAAAAGGAACTTAGTCATGAGACTTACTAGGTATTGGTGTACATCAATATTGTAGTGGGGAAAGGGGCAAGAGAAAGAGCTTTGATCCACTTTATACTTAAAATATCACATGCAGAAATTAGTGGATTCTGTTTTCATTCATTTTGTGTATAATAAACATTTCAATTGTTTTATACACAGAGAATTACGCCCACAAATGCCTGTTTAATGACCTGCAGCTAATGAAAATCTAAGCAATGAAGATGTCATCTCTGATCCTTCGAAGATTACATAACACAAATGTTTTTCAATTCTATATTGCTTCTCTGGAGGAATATGTTAGCGATTTCTCCATGTCCAAGTAAGAAACAGCGATAAGCCCTGTTCTCATGGTTATGCTTTCTTTATCATCCCTTTTACTGCACTTTTGTATACTACACATGGACACTGAGAGTGTCCTCAGGGGGATGGTGTAAAATACTAGGCCATCCAACAGAGACTGTTTTACTCCCATTTCATTTGAACAGGGACAAATGTTAAGACCATGTGCAGCAGGAAGCTTTCGAAGCAGTAATTTCACAGACCTTAAGAAAGCAAACATTTGGGAATTCTGTGGGCACAGCCTAAAATACTTACCTGGGAGGTGAGCACCTTGTGATCTTTAGTGTATTTATCTCCACAACACCCCTGAGAAACAAGGAAGTGCTGTTATCTCCGTGCTTGAAGAACTAAAACCCTAAGACTTAGGCTAGAAAAGATTTTGTACCATCAGCCAGTGGATAAATTTTTTTTTTGAGCAAGCCTCATGCTTTTTTTACCCCCATAAAGGGAAAAGGAATGAACATAGACACATATGGATTAATGAGGTGACCTGCTTGACATTATCAGTACTGTTTGAATAGAGATAGGATGCAACTGCAGACCTGACTAACACTGTCACCACTGGGCCGTTTTGGTTCTTCCTTTGGGCTTTCTCATCCCATAACATAAAAGATACTGTGTTCTGGGTTCATCTTTTGCCTTTTAAGTTTTTTCTCCCAGTGACCATGTCTAACTATCAAAGGACAAATTTCAGTTTATGAATGAGTTCAAAGTGCTCCCACAGTGGTTATATCCATTCCTGTAAGTGCAGGGGCACTACTGCATTCCTTTTTGCTATGACTGTGGCCTTGCTCATTATTTTGTAGACGCCAGTTTATAAGAAACATAATAAAAATGCTCAGAACTGTCAGAAATGAATTAAAAAAAAAAAAAAAGGTCTGAAAGGATTTTTGATATAGGCTTGAGAGCTGGAGTAGGAAGTGAAAGCAGCAAGGGGAAACTTATTCAAGAAATAAAGCTGAAATCTTAACAGACACAGCAAGACAGAGGCATGTAGTGAAGTCAGCAATTACATCTGCCCAATGGAGATATGAAAATTCAAGTATCAAGCTTGCTTTGAGAGCCCTTTCAGTGGGGGAATATAGCAACAGAGATACTGAGGCTGTTTGTCTCAGAAACATAATTGCCATTAAACTACAAGTACTGTAACAGTTCACAAGGCTGGCAGCACCACTGTTAGAAATAACAAGGTAATTTTTTTACCTTCACTCAATGTCAGTATCCTGAGGGATGAAAGGAAGTCTGCTCCCCTCAAAATACAGTGGAAAAAACATGCATGAACATGACATGGTCGTGGACAGGCAGAATTACGGAGTTTGCACATCATAACACTTCTCAAAGGTAGCACACACGGAGGTGCTCTGTGCTGGGAAATGATAAGCAGCAGCTTCACCTATACCCTACTACAAAGGAACTTCAGGTTTCTTAGAATTTAGAAAGCAATACCTTGCAGATAATCTGACACCAAGAACAACATGCCATTCTTATGAAACGAGGACAGCATCAGAGATTGGAAGTATACTGATTCTGTGGAACTGAAACAAAAACCCCAAAGCCTACAGATATAGGCTAATATTTGGAAGGAATTTTTGTTTGTTTGTTTGGGTTTTTTTTTTGCTTCAGCTGTTATAAAATATAATACAAAGGGAAAGCATGAAGTTGAAGGTAAAACCACCAAGAGGATGGATTAAGCAGTGGTGAGCTGATGCAGGGTGTGCTGCGCAAGGAGTTTTTTAACAACTCTGATATCCTTGACAAACATCATTAGCAACATAGGATGCTTTCATCCTGAGGGTCTTCCGACTTGTTTGTTCTCTGCTTTGTTTTGGTTGACTCTCTTTTCTATTAAAACTTTGGAGGAAACGGTGTCCATGCTGCTGGCTACTTCTCTGTAACCTCAGAAAGACCTTACAAAGGCAATGCTGTGTGATTGTTTGTGTTTTATGGAGTAAACAAGTTGAAAATATGTATTGTACAAACTACATTTATGACATGGGGAATTTTCTAGCACACTAAAGGACACCTTGGCTTCCTGTACCCAGTGGGTGGAAAGCTGACTGAGTAAGACCAGGCTTCAACTCTCCCCTTGCCACAGAATTCCTGAGGGAACTGTAAGCCAGATGCTGCCTCAGATTACCTTTGTGTCCACACCAACAGTTTAAAAATTAGGCATTTATTTTTGAGATGGAGTTTTATATATTTCAATAAGCTCTTTAAAAACCTCTTTTCTTGATTCCATCTCATCCAAACCTTTTAAATATTTGTACCAAAGGCTTTAAAATGTTTAAAAGATATTTAAATTCACAGATATGAATAGCTAAAGAATAAGAAAAACAGAAAGAAAACCAAAACATCAGGGCAAGACTAGGAACAGCATCATGAACACTCTGAGTTTTAGGAGGGCTTCTCTTAAAAAACGCAGAGGACAGGTATGAAAAGCTCAGTGTCAAATGAATTTAGCACAGGCTTCCTGTTGTTCCATCTAGCAGCAGCTGCTAACACCCCAACAGATTTAAAGATGCCTTTTCTTGTTAAGTTGATTCAATATATTAAAATAGGGTTCTGAAGGAATAATGTTACTGCCCATGATTTCTTATGTTTCTTTGTGAATTGTATTAATTCACTTTCCCTGAAGGATACACAAAGGCAAGAGACAAAGCATCTGGCCAGTAAAAGGTTATGCAAAAAATCTTTCAAGAAATAGGTGTATTGGAGTAAATGTCTTGGCAACATTTCAGCATCTTGAAATATGTCTGATTCTCTGGCAATTTTAACCTCAGTGTCCAGCTTAAGTTTGATGTGACATTTCTCTTTCCAGAAGAATTTAGGTCTGAACACTCAGGACATCTCAGCTGAATCTCACTGTAGGTGGTGAGACTTTGCATAGGACAAAGACTAAATTAAGACTTTTATCTAATGCAGGATTATTACCTGTCTTTGCAGTATACAGGCTCCATGTTTTCAAATACCACAGAACAGTGTCCCAGAAATTACAAGACTAATATGAGTCTTTATAGGTAGTCAAATATAGAAAAGGTTCTTTTTTTATCTTTGAGGTCTAGATGCAATAAAGTAGTAGATATGTGTAAACCTTTCTTCTCTGCAGATGAGCCATCATGGAAAAGCCTTGATAGTACCTGTTGACTAGTGCAGAGGAAGATTGTTTACACAAACAGCCTGAACAGATCTTGATAGCATAATAAAAGAGTGGCTCAGGCAGATGCTTACTGGAATGGTAAGATAAAAGGGTGTTCAATTACTAACCTTAAGTCATCCAACTTAACTCATTGTTAATGCAGTATTTAGTTATGCAGGAAAATAACAAGGTGTGGGGTTCTCAGCTCAAAAAAAGAATTGCTGGAGCAAGCCGAGAGGAGATCACAGACATGTTCCAAGGGATAGAGCCCCTCTGCTACTGAAGGCAGGCTGAGGGAGCTGGTGGTGTTCAGTCTGAAGAAGAGAAGGTTTCACGGAGACCTGGGAGCCCCTTCCAGTGCCTAAAAAGAGACTTATAAAAAAGGTAGAGAGTAACTTTTTTCATGAGTGCATAGTGGTAGGACAAGGGGAATGGTTTCAAACTAAAATAGAAGAGGTTTAGATTAGATATTTGGAAGAAGTTCCTGGCTGTGAGGGTGGTGAGGCCCTGGCACAGGTTACCCAGAGAAGCTGTGGCTGTCCCATCCCTGGAAGTGTCCAAGGCCAGGTTGGACAGAATAACCTGGTCTAGTGGAAGGAGTCCTTGCCCATGGAAGAGCTGTTGGGGGATGAGCTTTAGGGTCCCTTCCAATTCAAATCATTCTATGATTCTATGAAATAAGTATCTTCAGGGTGTGATTTAGTTCACCTAAACACTAAGCTACCATACAAAGATATCTCCCAGTCTTCATTACCCATCAAGCAGTTCCTAATGAGTGATATCCTCATTTAGGTTAATCAGCTAAGGGTCTAAGCATTGGCAGGATAATTTCACCACCACCACTCCCCCCACCCCCTTGCCCCTGGAAATGTCTTATCTACTTCATACTTATTTATTTACTTTCCTTACTTTTTGCTTTCATCATGATCATGAAAGGTACTCAGTTTTAAGAGTTTCACACCAGCATTTCACAAAGTCTAACAGAAAATACACTTGGTTTTCCATACTCTAATGTGTTACTTAAATAAATTCAGACTGGCTTTGGTCTTGAATGAACCAGTAAGCTCCCTTGGATGCTAAATGCAGTCATGAAATGGAACACTGTGCTTCAGATCCCACAGCCTAGGGATCATATGGATGCAAAACATCTAGGCTAAGAATCAAGATACTGTAAATTATATGGATAACAAAGATGGCTCAGGCATAATCAGGTTGGCCCAGACTCACTTGATTCTGGATTCTGGACTCATCTGTGTCAATTATTCTCTGTATTTGTATGAAGGGAGGGAAGAAGGGAAGAAAAGCAGTAAAAGAAGAAAAACTGTAAGAGAAGAAAATGTTGAAGAAAATATCCTGAAGTCAAATGTTTCATATTTACCTGATGCATCTTATTAAGTAATTTTGTTATTTTCTTTCATTATTGCCACAAGCAGATTTATTTCAATAAAGGAAAATCAAAGGTACTATTATGAGGCAAATCCCCCCTGTGTTTACTTTTTTAAATAAAGATTAAATGCATACAACTTTTAAACTTTAATGAGTTTGGGTCTGTTCTAGCCAGGGGTAATTTGTTATCCCAAATCCTTGTGCCATCATATTAATGACTGCTTGCATCAAGGGGCATACAGGGTAATCCCCCATCTCTAACAATGTCAGCTCTGTGGTGATTGCTGTGTAATTAATCTGAGACTGCTGTTGGAATAAGGACATTGTAATCTGATGCATAATGAAATTTATTAATGGTGTCCTGCATAATTTATGGGATCTAATGGTACTAATGTAGGTATAAGTATAACATACAAACAATTTTCTTACATTAAGTCTATGAACTAACATGTCATGAGAAATTAAGGGTTGGGATTTTTAATTTTGCTAGCTGTAGTTGAATTGGCCCATTTTAGCAGATATACAGGAATAATTGATTTCCTGTAAAACCCTAAAAGAAGCCACCACTACAAGGAATGTTTGCAAACATTTTGTTATATGGTATTTGCATTCTCATTGTGCTTTATCTGACTGAGCTTTGAAATCCCACCGTGACAAGCACTGTATAAACATCAGCAAAGAACAAGTCCCACCCCAAGTAGCTGACAGTGTACAAGGACAAAAAAGAGTCAAGGAAAGGAAACATTATTTTTTTTCCTCAGTCTCATAAGTGGTGTTTTGAAGACAAGACTTAGAGAACTGAGAAATTAATAACCAGATGCACAAAAGTACTTTTATTGGTACCTTTCCCAGCTGACTATTTGTACTGAATTTCTCAGCTCTTAGAGTTATACACATATTTAAGTATGTGACCAGAAGATATATGGCTAAGACCACAGCAAAGAGTTGAAACAGAATTTAAACTAGCATCTTTTTAATCCCAAAGTATTTATTCTATGAATAAAACAACACCTTTCTTTATAAGTGGTTTTAAAAGTAAGGTTTTTAAAACATCAGAGTTTTGTATAAATATGTGCAGCCACAAGCACCCCTTTCCCAGTTTGTTAAAGGGAGGAAGTACTCTAAACCAAGATCATGCATACCAAATCCAGCTTTATTTTAATTTTTATGGTTGTTGCTACGAACACCTGAATATAGTGTTTTATAATGGCTTCTCTGACAGGCTGTTATAACTTCAATGGTACTAATAGTACGGCTGTAATTAGTGACTTTTGTATTGTATTAACAAATGCCAGAGTGTGCTACCAGTCTTCCAGTTGACTTATCCAGGTTTTAATTAGTGTCTATCTTTCTTTTCTTGTGGAGACATACACTTACTAAAATGACTCAATGCTTTGCACCATGTACAGGTCAAAATATCCACCTGTCAAGTGGGTTTAGAGCTGCATGGAAGGAGGAAATGACTTGCAACATTTTATTAATGGAACAGATTGCATATTTCTCCAAATAGAAATGTGAGGAATTGCGTGACAGATGGATCAAAACCTTCCCGTTGTTGAAAACCAACAGATGAGACAGACTTCTCTTATAACACTAGCTGGATAGCAAGATGCTGATTAACTAGACCTGAATGAATCTTCTGCCCCTTGGCTCGAAGTGCTCATGAGACACTTATGTATTGGATGATTTTTCTGTATTATATTTCACATCTTAGCAATATGGATGTGGTGTGTATGTACATGTTTACACATATATACATGTATAAATATCAATATGGGCAAAAGTATTAAAATATAATTCTAAAATAATTTTAATTTCCATAATAAATTGGTTCATAATCTATGTTTAAGTTGCCTTTAACTAATACTGGAGTATGTACAGTGTTGATACACCTATGTGTGAATAATATTGCCTAATTTAGTATGCAGTGCCATCTATTAGAGATTTAGAGCCTTCATTGCAGGGCTATTGACTCAATCTTACTAACATAGAATTTACCAGTTCTTGAAATGTCTTTCATGGCACAGTACTGATTGTACAGCATGTGGAGAAGAGCACGCATGTATAGTGAAACTGGAATGGCAGGATTCCTTAAACAAGTTGGTAGCTGCATTTTAATCATTACATCCCACTAAAAGTTACTTGGTACTTCATCAAATGGATGTCTTTACTAAGTCATGGGAATTCCACCCTTCACTATTGTCTCCATGAGTGCAGGAAGCTTTACTTCTTTGAACACGTATCACAGATTTAAAAGGCACTGCTTGAGTGGCCTAAGCATAAAGAATGCTCTTAGTTGTTTATTTTGTTATATTTTCTTTTTTTTTTTTTTTTACTGTTTAAGTGTAAAATATATATGCCACTTATGTGGAGCTGTCATTTACTCATGAAAGAGCACATCAAGACTTTTGGCTGTCACTAAAATGGAAGAAGCTCAAAAAAGCTGCTGATACAACAATGTACATTCAAGAAGCAATCGTGAGTGAAGGAGAACAGGAGCATAACACTCCAGCCTCCAGGAGGAATCTGGCAGATGAATCTAAGCGTGAGGACTGATCCCTAGGTATGTTCCTAGGAAGAGCAATAGAAGTGATAAAAGCACTGAAACAGTTCACACGCTCTGTGCTGGAAGATGAATTACATGCATAATGTGTGTTTTTAGCACAGTCAAGTTAAGAGCTTGACACTTAGTAAAAACCCGATGGCTTGTTGCTCAGAAGTCGTAATAGTTTCTCCTGGTTCTAAATTCTCCACATCTGGCATTTATTCCCAAAGAACTGCTCTTATGGGATGTGTGTTTCTACTTCTGTAATGGAAAGAAGATGGTGAAGGAGAGCGGTTCATTGTCAACCGGAGGGTTCACAGGGCAATTTGCATAATACAAATCAGTACTGGGAAGGCTTTAACAGTTTTACTCTTTAGCTGACCATAGTAGGGCTCCATTTATCAGGTCTTTTTTTTTTTTTTAAAAAAAAAAAAAAAAGGACATGTGATAGAGGATTTTTCAACCTTTGATGTCCCAGGAAATACTAACAACTTTAAAACAGTGTTATGGACATGACATTTTTCTCTTGACTCACAAAATCCTGTGCTAGCTCCAATAATATTTGGGACTTTGCAGAATACTGCAAGACAACATCCATTTATAGGCTCATGAATTGCATCTCAAACTATCTTTGTGTTAAATGCATTACAGTGATGTAAGCTTCTTTGGTAACTGGTCAGAAGACAATTTCTGCAACAAAAAGTGTTAACGTGATGGAAAATTGCCGATACATTAACAGGCCCTAATGCAGCTATAGTTCCTTACTACACTCTAAATTGTATAAGTAGTTTATTACCTCTGTGCTTTTTCCTCCTCTTCTTATTTTGTAATGCTAAATAAAAGTTATACTCAAACTGTTACATTGGCTTAGAAAATAAGAAATTAATTATGAACACCCCATTTAATGCTGGAGGACTCCAGTGTCCACAGTTTCTTTAAGGCATCATTGAGGTAATTTCACTGCTGCCAATTGAACAGTTATACAGAACACATCTAAATGCGCTGTCAATGAATTCCAAGAGTGTTTCTGCTTCATTAACTGTTTACATGGTGACCTCAGTATAAAGGTTTTAGCCTGATGAAATGTCTGCTTTGCATGCTGCTGTGGGCAGCTGCAGAATAGTTGTCCCCGATTATTCATGATATACTCAAAACTTAGAAGTAACACACCAGCTTGTTCCATACTGCCATATCACCTCTTGCTGTGCTAACCTCTCAACAGTTTCTGTAATGCTGCAACACACAAGAACAACATGCCCATTTCTGGTGCCCTCCATCTTCCATCAGCCAGAGTCAGATGCTTTCACTGATGTTTCTTGGTGATATTTCAAGTGTTCCTAATCCCAGACTTTGCATTTGAATGGTATAACAGCTACTTCACTCTTTTTAATGTTGCCGTTATTTGCCTCATGAATCACAAGGCCAAGGAAGCCCATGATATTTAAATTTTATAGCACTGTCTTCTGAAATAACTTTCTAACTCAGCACAAAGTGAAGAGGAACAATTTACCTTACGTGAACTGCTATTTGGTTTACAGAAATAACTCCCAGGAGAACACTGACTGTCCAAGTTATTACCTTGGATATCCCACCACGGGGTTGTGCAGAGCAAATAACATTTACTCATCTTCTGCTCATATACAACAATATGGATGAATAAATGGTATAAGTTTAAATTCCATGATAAGAGATAGCATTTGATAGGTGCTCTCCAGCTACCCTGTAACGCACAGTACATCAGAAATCCCTCACAATATTGCAGGGGTTTTATTCTGCAATCAAAATGCTAATGCATCTTTTAGTTGATGAGATAAAACATTGGAGCTTTCATGGTCTCAGCACACAATAATGGCATAATAACTAAACCTCTGTGGTTGGCAAATGCTTTTTTTTCCTCTTTTCAATTCATCTTTCATTTACTATTAAGGGGGAAAGCGAACTCTTTAGATATATATTTAGATTCTATATAAGATTATATAAGAATATCTAATTCTCAGATGGTCTATAGTTAAAGAAAACTATATTGTGCTGAATATCAGAAAGGAAATTTTGCTTTTGGCAGGCTCTATTAAATATACATAATTATCTGAAAGAACGATTAAAGACCCTCCCTCAAAGCTTTGCTACATTTTAAGTTGCCCATTGCATACAGAAATTTTATGTATTTCCCCCGAGACAATCTTTCTACAGAAGCAGAGAAGTTATGGATTGTAACTAGGGAAGAAGATGTACTTTAGTCCTCTGTAAGAATACCATTGCTCCCTGAAGGGCAGTTCCTAGTGATGTGTGTTGTCTGCTGTTAAAAACCTTGAGTAAGGGTCTTCTGCTGCTTTTTTAAATGCAGCTTTGATATTAAACAGGGGGGAGATGCAAAGGTAAATCACAACAGTTTCGTACCCATTTGCACAACATGCATTATTGCAGTTCCCCTACCCAGACACACACTCCTGGCCCAGAGGTCACTTTGGCGACCCTGCAGTGAGCCTGCAGCGAGCCTGCAGCAGCTTCAATGCATTCATTGAAGGTTACTCTTTTGTCAGGGAGCCTATGTTCCCCGGAAGGACCACGTTTCTGTGAAAATCCACAACTCTGATGACTTCTAACACAACAGCACCCTGCAGAACTGCCAGCACTGTGGCTTTTATGGCTGTTAAAAGAAGGTTTTGCAATCCAGGATAACAGAGTGAAGATGTGAAGACAAAACTGGACTGAGTCTTTTGATGGTGGAAATGACATAGTGGTATTTATTTTGATTCTGTAACATCAACAAGTACGAACTGAGGGATCAACCATGAAATAATATAACTTTGGATTTCTTTTAGGAGTATCTTCCTCTGTGGGTCTGTTTCTACCTGCCACTTTCTCTTCTTATTCTGAAAAGATGACCTGTGGAGAGAAGGAATCTAGGTTCTATAAATTTGGTTTCAAAGACAGTAATATTCAAGAAAGAGCCAATATTATTTATGAACAGTCATGCTTTCAATAGATGATTAATTCTGATTCTAGAACTCAAGATTTGGACTGAATCACAATGAGTGTCTTTAGAACCCTTAAGTTTTCATGGTTAAAGATTTAAATTATGTTGCTTCTTCAAAATACTTAAACACAGAAAAATTATAAAGACAATTTTACGTTTCTTATCCTCTCACTTAGACATAAGTAGGACCTTAATTCTCAGGGATCTTTTACAGACCACATAGCAGTAGAAACCTCAACGCTTTTAACTTTTATGAAAACACTATACAACTAATAATACAATTCCTAAAAATGGTTATTTTAAAACAAAATTTTCCATTGTTTGTTTTGTGTGGTCATATGATTTCCTTACATACATAAATATCATCTGCTCAAAGTGTAGAGGTCTAGATTCTTAAATAGAGACTTTACTCCTCTAATCTCTTGATTTTAATGAAGTGAAAATATGAAAAAGTGCTCAGCTAATGAAAATATTTCCTTCTTCCTGAAAAAGGATTTTACTTCCATTTCAATTTGGAAACAAAATGGGTTTTGCATTTTGGTGAGATTTTTTGTGTTGGGTTTTTTTTTTTTTTTTTTTTTTTAATAAAGTAAATTTAAGTATAATATGCCATGATTTTTTAAAGTTTTATTTTATATATATTTTTTATATAAATATGAAAAATTTTCTACACCCAGTCTAAATTAATTGATTGTAAATACCAGCAAGTGTTACTTCTTTAAAAAAAAAAAAAATAGGAGGAAAATTAATTTTGAAGGAATATGTTGCTAAGCTTTGAGACAACATCACTTTGGTTGCAGTTATTATATTACAGATGGCACTTTCCATCCATCCGCTGACAAAGTGCAAATGAAGAATCTCGTTTAGGTCTGCCACGTAGATGAAAAGTCAACAAACAGATTTCTATTTTCCTTTAACTGTTAAAAATATATCTTTACTGAGGGATAGAGAAAA
>JAWWEE010000085.1:68704468-68719101 GCA_035221455.1 Xenops minutus | reverse complement strand
AGAGGAGAGGAGAGGAGAGGAGAGGAGAGGAGAGGAGAGGATTTACAGAGACTTTTCATTCAACCAACAGATTTATAGCCAAGAAAATAGTCAGCATGTGTTTATTATGCTGTTTTCAGATTTGAAAATGTCTTCAAATCAGGTTAGAAATGTTCAATTCTTGATTTTCTGGTACTCTGAAAGACATAGAGGTTTAAAGATTGAGCTTTAAGTCTCACCCTATAGAGGTATAAATAGAGTAGAAATAGAAGAATGGAGAAGATGGATATCACCCTTGCCATGGGAGTGAATCAAGCGGATGAGGTGGAAGTTTTGTCCCTCCTTTTACACAGCACCTCGAGGGTTAGCACATTTGCCAATAGCATAGGATACCCAGGTTCAGTTCACTCTTCCTTTCCAAATCACATCAACAGAGGACTGAAGGGGACATGGGTCACCAAGTCTCACTCCTGGTTATTGCAGACAAGTGAATCACTTTTATTATTCCTTTCATAAACACGTGAATCATTTTTATTTTGATTTAAGAGCATTCAAAGCCCCATCCTGCTTAGCCTCAGATGCACTCTTGACTTTTGCATAATTCACAGACATAAGAACAATAAGAGCCTCTGCCTGGTGTAATTTTCTTCACTGTAGGCAGTATGTTTATCTTCAGATTGCTCAGTGGCTGAACTCTTAAATTTGCTTAGGTAGCTATTAATTAATAGTGCTGCACTGAAGTCCTGGCAGCTACCAAGATGATATTTTCAAAACTGTTGTGGCCTGTTAATATTGCAAATGCAATTAGGAAGAACTGATAAGGAAGGCTGTAGTAGGTTGAAAATGTATAAATACAAATATATAAAAAAATGTAGTAGCAAAATTTGTAGTAGCTTTGTTTCCTGAAAAAAATGAAATTATTAATATCTAATAATTTAAAAACAAACTTTGACTGTGGTTTCTGATAGGTATTTGATATTCTTGTGAGCATTTATACTCAGTGGGGACTTCACTCTGATTAATTCAGAAATATCTAAGGAACTGAAAATGTCAGTCAGACTTTTTCAGCATTCTCATGAACAAAGGCACAATAAACAAAACAAAACAAAAATAACATAATCAAATCATCAAAATCTCATGGCATTTGAAATTAATTTTAAATTAATGTTATGATGTTTTTTAAGTCATTATAAGTCAGGGATTCATTACTATAGTAACCTCCCTTTTCTGTTGCTGTTTGTTCTTCCTCCCTTTAAATGAAAAAAAATTATATTAAAAACACCTCTCTGTTTCCTGCATATTTTTTAAGGCAGAAAAGCCTTTGAGACCAGGACTATGCCTCATTTTAGACTTGTGCAGTACTCAACATAAACCTTCATCCTAAGGCTGGTTTTACCACTATCCTCTATAGAGATTTAATAACAATGCAGATATCAAAATTAAAAATTATCTGCTTAAATACTTTATTTTTTTAAAGTAAGCTACTGATAAAATTCTTAATTTGTCTCTTTTTTTTTTTTTGCCCCCCCCTAGTTAAAAGTGTCAAAAAGACATGCAGTAATTTCTTAGATTAAATTTGTAGATCATAAATGTCTACTTACTATCCTGTCAACAGAACTTGCAAAAAAAAAAAAAATTATTTATGGAGAAATAAAAAAAAAAAAGGAAAGTCATGTGTATTTGTTTGAAACAGTGGGGGAAAAGAAACAAATTTTGACATACTGCCCCTGCCATTTAAATATTTATTCCTCACATAAATAAACACAGATGTTAATAAAAAAACCCTATCCTTGCTAG
The DNA here is from genome assembly GCA_035221455.1 of Xenops minutus. NCBI lineage: Eukaryota > Metazoa > Chordata > Aves > Passeriformes > Furnariidae > Xenops > Xenops minutus. Next base: position 68,717,325 of record JAWWEE010000085.1, on the reverse strand, counting down.
AAATGGTGAATATGAAGTACTTTTGATTTGGCCTTAGTCCAGCTGTACTGAATTTTACCAACGGTGATGTAACCACATGTGCCAGTACCTTTTGCATCATTAATTTGACTTCTACAAACAATAAGGTTTTATGAGTCCCTACAGTGATTATCCCATGAACTGATATGCAAGGCAAGAGTGTTTTGTATCTAGATATTGAAACTATTAATTGCCTTCATGCCATCAAAGTCATAATCTAGCCCAGCAGAAGTGCCTGGGTATAATGTCCCAGTAGTCCCAAGATAATTGAAAGCTTATTTTAAATGTGGATTAGTGTCTCATATTTTCAGAGGTCAGTGAAGATATGAGTATCAGGAAAAAAAAAAAAAAAAGATTTAAAATTGTAATCAAGGCTGAGAAGGTTACATGCAGAAGCACAGTAAATAAGGATAATGCTTAAAAATTTTATAGAGATATTGTCTTTAATTTTCGTCTATTTTTTCCTCCAGAGGAAACATTCTGAAAATAGTACAGTTGCAAAAGGGTACCTAACAGAGCACTGATACAGCCTCTGTTGCTTTCACTGGAGAAAAATGTGCAAAGAGCAGAAGTTGTTTGTCTCCATCTTCAGAAGACAAAAATTTTACTGTTCTCTCCATCTCCTCATTCATCTCTAATTACCCAAGGAGGTGTAAAGGAACATTCCTACACCCTTTTCTGTGAGTAAAACCCGTGAGTATGAATAATAGCTACTTCCTTCCTTTCCAAAAAGCTTATGCATTGGATGGCTCCATAGAATTCAGTTCTTTCCACTCTTACTTATTTACATTATTAATCTGATGGGGGTGATTATTATAATCCACTCTGAAGTGCCCATAACACTCTCAAAGTAAGAAAATTTCCTAAATTTTACTCCAACTTTCTTGATAACTGTCCGAATAATCATTGAGAAAGACAGTTGAATTTATATAACGAAGAGCTAATATTGACACTATAATTTCTGCAGTTAATTTATGACATTTCTTGTGACTCAACAAACTTATTTGTAGATTTTAAGAGCATTGCTTGACTTGGTTGAGATTGTATCTCCAAGATACTTAATTCGGATTTTGTACACCATGGTCCTACACTTCTGCAGGATGTATTGATATGGAACAGTTAGGGAAGAGATATGGTCCTGGCCCAATGAGAATGTGTAAGCGCAATCCCTGTTTCCATCACTTAGCTGAAACTCTGATCTTCATACTACTGAACATAAGCTTATGAATGGCTCCCAGCATAACTATTCCTGAAAATATAAGAGTGATGATTATATTCTTTACATGGCCTTATGTTAGAAATTAAAAGGCTAAGAGATTAAGGATCTTCTGGAATTCTAGACCTCCTTGTAGCTAAGGGAGAGATGTAGGCACCTCCAGAGTAGGTAGTGGTTTCTCCAGTGCCATCTAGAAAGAAAAATGGCACCTTCTGCCACCCTAAATCAACAGTTTCACATGTGAGAAGAACTTCATTCTGAAGATGCATCTATGAAATAACCAACACTTGGAAAGCCTTTAGATAAGATTCATCTAATTCAATAGAGGTCTCTCATTCATGTGTCTGTCAGCTTAGACTATTCATCATTAAAGGAGAGCTATTTGACACAATCAATGAAGTTTAGAAATATTATTTGCAATTGTGTAGGGAGAAATGAGGTAGTGTAACCCTTGCCTGTTTCAATTTTCTATATTGAGGAAGAAGAGAAATGAATGTGTGACCTATTGATACAAAAAGTCAAATTTTGAATGTTCTGCCAAACACTGAAACATTGGTCCCAGCTGTAAGTTCTGTTGTTACTCTCTTCATCAGTAAAGCTTCACTGTTTTTATTGTATGATCAAACAAATTTTCCATAGGGACATGTCTGTCTTCCACAAATATTGTTTTTCGTGACCATGGATACCCCTTCTCTGAAAGTGTTCAAGGCCAGGTTGGATGGAGCTTGGAGCCACCTGGTCTAGTATTCCTGCCCATGGCAGTGGAGTTGGAACAAGATGATCTTTAAGGTCCATTCGAGTCCAAACTATTCTGTTATTTTACTGCAGCTGGTTTTCATCCTTGATTAGAGAACTAGCACTGGCCATCCAGAGAGGGAAGCATTTTGAGAGCTGGATTTGGCCAAGGATGAGAAACAGATGTGGAACATGACTAACTGCAAACTCCATTTTCTTGTCTGTCCTTCATCAAGCTCATGAAGATGAGTCCCTTCCAACTCAACATATTCTATTATTCCATGATTTTCTTTTCAATGATTACAATAGTTACCTCCTGCTGTTTCACTAATATCTGTGTGAGCCAACCGAGGCAATATGAACTCAAAAATCTCTATACTCAAGTGATGATGAGGTTAAAAACCCCCAAAAAACCTTCAACTCATGAGCACTCAAGAAAAACTCAGCTAATTTTCTGTGTGCTACAGAGATAGACTGCTAAGGTGAGATATGAAGAGAAATTACAAAAGAATAAAAAAGCAAAAAAAAAAAAAAAAAACAACAAAAAAACCCCAAACCAAATCAAATGAGCAAAACCTCTCAAACAACAACCTCAAAACAAAAACAACAAAATGCCCAAACAAACAAGCAAAGCCACCAATGAAACAAACAAAAAAATCCAAATAAAACCCCTCTAAACCCAACCTCAACTCCGATCTTCTCAAAATTCTTTATCCAGTACCTGGTGAGAAGCATAACTTAAGTCCTGAGGACACATTCACTGTCAAAGTCAAAATAACATAAAATTACCTAAATGTTCTCTTCAACTGGAATGCAGAAAAGTGCAGGGTTGAATAAGCACTCCAACCTTCATTCAAAAAAATTTGTGAGAAGAAAAAAATCAGTCAGAATTCTGCAGATATAATTTATAAGGTTCTCTGTTGTAACTTTTCAGTAGATGTACCAGATGTGTTGCAGCCTGTCCCTTCCAGATGTCCAGAAAATAATGATATTGTTTAGCATGCTATTCCTGTGACTATTGATTTACTTTCATAGGAGCGTTGATTCTCTGAAGCTTTGTATGAATGTGACGGATCCTGACCAGCTGATAGATCAGCTCTGAGACCTGATTCAGCATCTTTATTTGGGTTGAATAATACCTTATAGATCAAAACTGAGCTGTGAAAGGATAAGAAATCCAGTTATTTCAACACAGAGTCCACAGGTCTTCTGAAAAGGATTCAAAATGATATTTTTTCAACTCTCACATTTTTATGCCTTGAAAGATTTCATGTATTGTTTGCATTTCAGGTAGACAAAATCAAATGTCTCATTTGATATTAGTTAGACTTGAAGATTTCTTCAAAGATGGGAAGGTACCTTCCTGTTCTGTGTTTATACAGTGCCTTTCACATTGCCATTCTGGCTTTCAGCAGTGAGGTAAGGTAAGAATAATAAGGGGAAATAGCATTTCTTCTCATATTTAAATACATAATCTACCTGTCCACCAAGTTCACTCTTTGAACCAATTTTAAATGATAAACCAAATTATTCCACCCTCTTAAACATCTGCTCATACTGAGAAAAATTTATTCCCATTAAACTCCCCTGATTGTGATGGGGTTTTGACAGGGGTAAACCCAGCCCTGCATGTCTAACCTATGCCTTGGACAAGCAGCAGAATTAGGGAGTTGAATTAATTTCCTTTGCCTCGATTTGCAAACTGTGCAGTAATCTGCACATTTAATTCTATCCTTTGTGTATTATTTTCTGAGCAAGGACACAATTGGCTACAGATTTGACATCTTTGTGACAGTGAATCTGTGGCAGCACTGAAAAGAAAGGAGAAAGGATCAGGGTCACAGAGAGGACAAAAGGAAAAATAGCTGTCTAAATCATATATCATTAAAGTGATGCTCATTGAATTACCTCTCTCAGGGCCTGTCAAAACATGTGGTGCCCTTGCAATATGATGTGAATTAAATGCCTTCTGGCCCCTGAAATATTGTTTTCAAGGCCAAATGTGTACTTTCACAGTTTCCCTCTAGTAACTACTAAGATACATTTGAAACACACTGATTGACTCCTAGGATTAGCTAAAACAGCTCAGGAATACAGCAACGTGTGGCATCTGGCTTTCAGGGGAAAGACAGGACATGTGTGTACTTGCAGGACTTTGGTGATGGTCACTGAGAAATTGGTGAACATAGCTTAAAGTTTCCCCTGGGAGAGAAAAAGTGTCATAGAATCACAGAATGCATTTGTTTAGAAGGGACCTTAAAAACCACCTTGTTCAAACCCCTCTGCCATGGGTAGGGACACTTTTCACTAGATCCAATTTCTCAACTGACTAAATCCTTTCAGCAATTATAGTCTTATTTTGTGCCCTGTGAGCAGGGAAAAATTGCTAGCTGTCTGGAAGACCCCATGTAGATATAAGATGGCCTTGGAAGAGAGTTGTAACCAGATGGGGCTCATTTTTTTCTTCCTGGTAACAAAAGACAAGATGGGAGAAAATGTCATGAAGTTTCACCAGGGAAGGTTTATACTGGGAAAAATTTCCTCACTGGAAGGGTGCTCAGGCACTGAAAGAGACTGCCCAGAGCAGTGGTGGAGTCACCCTGGAGATGTTCGTAAAATATGTAGATTTCTCTTGGGCTCATGGTTTAGTGATGGACCTGGCAGTGTTGGGTTAATGGTTGAACTTGACGATATCAGGGATCTTGTTCAGCCTTAACAACTGCATGATTCTATATGCCTATGATTCCATGTTTCTGTTTCTTTGAGTTCCACAGCCACTGCCTTAGCAGACATCACATCACAACTCCATGGATCTGGCTTCCTCTCAACACCTCAGACCACTGAGGTTCTGGAGGAACAGGCTTTTCCTTTCTCACAGTTACTTTTGAGTTTTGGCTAATTTTGACAATTTTGCTTGTATTCACTGTTGCTTTTATATTTTGCTGTTGTTTGGTTGTTGACCAAAGAGTGCCAAATCTACTGTACAGAAGCAGAAACAAGTTAGCACTTTTTTGATTTCAAAATTCATCAGCCCTGTCCATCAAAAGGCACAGTGATTTTTCAACATGCTGTGGAACTGCAAGGATCTGTTTAGAAACTGCTGTCTGTAGGAACAGGACAAATAGAGTTAGCACATGAAGAGGTAAAATATCTGTTAAAGTGATGTGCTGTCAAAAGTATAACTTTGTGGAGAAAAAAATGTACTGTTATTAATCTTAGATGTGAAATTTGGAGAGGAAGCTGAGAAAGGTCATCTCATTGTCAAGTTCAGATATTCAAAATTCATAGTAATATCCCTCCAAAAAACTGACACTTTTAACATTTTTTTTTTTTTTGAGTCTATAGATTACATTTCTATTATGCTTGAAAGATTTTCTCCAAGACGACATTAATTAGAAGTCTATTTTATCTGCTTCTCCTCTTGTTTTTTAGTGAAAGTTGCTGTGGAGGGATACTTTTTCATTCTTGAAACCACAGTTTTGAAGAAAATGAAAATATTGCGATGTTTGCAACAGAAATGTTTAAATCAACATCACATTTACTCATGTCAATTAGAACAGATTTATGATTTCCAGTATTAATAATTTCTAATCCCAGAATCATGGGATGAAAATCAATGTCACCAGTATGTATAGAGACCTTCTAAAATCTCTGTAAGCTAGATATTATAATCTTTGATTCCTTAAGAAAACTAAAATAAACTGAAAAATATGGAGGTGAAATGAGACTTCTGAGAGAATACAACATATCAGTGACAGAGATGCAGAGCTCAAAACAGTAACATCTTAGTGCTGTTCTCTATCTAAAGTGCTCATGAATATTCTCCAACAGTCCCCTGAACAACCCATGTTCACCAAGAGATACTGCAAACTTATTTTTCAGTGAATTATTTTTTCTTAGTATTGCAGGCCTGCAAAATACCACAGTTGGTTTTGGGTTTTCTTTGTTTGTTTTGGAGTTTGCTGTTCCTTTTTTTTTTTTTTTTTTTTTCATTTCTATATTTTAAGAAAGCAGGGGCAATAGTGACATCTTATGTATTCTGTGAATCTTGCAAAAGTCATGTCCAGGATATGACAGATAACAATGCCAGGACTTTTAGTACTTCTGAGGAAAATCTTTACTAAATATACCACGCCATCAGGGCAACACATGGAGAGGCCTCCACAAGAGAGGAGTCTGATAACTGTTATTTTCTTACTTTTCTCATAATATCCCTCTAGTGGTTGGCAGCATCTTTAACAAAAAATGATTTTCTTTCAATATATCAACCTCTTATTTAGCAATTACTAACAGTGAATGAAACCGCATTCAGTATTTAAGAACAGCATTGGTAAGCAACCTTCTTATTCATGAACAATTGTACTGATTTTCATCCGGCATACAATCTGTGTATAATCTATATATTCAGTTTTGATACCATCAGTTTTAAAGCAATTCTGTAGTGGAAGATGTGGTAATAACACAAAGAGGTTACTACTTCAACAGAAGTATCTCTCAGGTGAACACTATCCTGTATATCTAGGAAAAAAACCCTGGATAGTAGAGAGTTGCCAGCTCATACCAGGAGCCCAGTTGCTGTGTTTCAGCAGTTCTATAGGAGTAGACCCTGAAGCCCCACACACTTCATGTTTGCTTCATGTCAGCCCACACATCTCTCTTGGGAAGAAGAAGGGCGAAAATTTGTTGCTGTCCACACAACCAGGCCATGATGCCTGCAGTATCACTAGGAGGAAAGCATGACAGCCACTCCTGAGCCTTGCCCTAGGTCATGGACTAAGTTAGTAACAAACCAGGGAAGTAAGAGTCCAGATGTTCTTGCACCTGGGCTTCTGCCCTGGTCACTGCAACTCATTGCCTCCAAAACAACATGATATTGTTCAGTGTTGGAAGGTAACTCGCGTTCCTTGATGGGGAGCAGTTTTGGAGTCCTGACCTCATGCATGAGCCTTGGCTAATTCCCATAATAAGTATGGCAGCAAAAATCTTACACCCCAGAAAGCCTAGGGTGTGTTCTTAACTTGGTATCTCACCTCTCTTGTCTTCACGCTGTGATCAAAAGGACAGAGTGTTTGATTTTCTCATCTTCTCTACCCCCTTTGTTATTTATTAGTAATTTCAAGGTGCTGAGCACTTCTGTGAAATGCTGAGCACCCTGACGTTTCAGTGATTGCCAATTAAAGGTGTGCAGCACCCTTCAAGGCTGTGACTTACAGCAGCGATTGTGTTGAAAGGGAAAAGAAGTCTTGTCCTGTTAATTACAGGTTCTATTAAAATACAACCCACATCAAAAGTACAACTCTGGAGGAAACTCAATGCACAGTACATTTGACTTGTATAAAAGACAAATAGGTCTTTTGATTAGTTTGAAGGTTAACGTGCTCATTAGATTATATCAGTTCATTATGCAATTGTGCCTTTGCCTGCAATATGATATATAGCAATCAACAGGAGCATTTCAGGAATTAAATAAAGGGGGAAAACAGTAACTGTTGAGCATGAACAGCTAAAAAGATGAACTGGACAGAAAGTTCATTTTTTCAGACATGCTAGGCCCATTCCATGAAGGAAAAAGAATAATATATTTTTTTGAGATGCAAATAAAATAGTAAAGCAAGTTGGCTTAGAAGGCACAGAGATGCAGATTTGGGCTGACAATGTTTATGATGACCACAGCTTTCTTGTTTTTCCCCTTTACCCTAACATAATTGCTTTTGACTGGGCAAATCATGTTGTTCTTGTTGTAATGTCACTGCAATTTATGATTCCATAAGGCACTTGAATAGATTTTTTGTTTTTATATGCTTTGCATTTCATTTTAATGCCGCCCAAGGAAATTGCATACATAAAGCCGTATGTGTTACTTTTCATTTAATGCCAAATGGTATTCTCTTTTTTGTTGTTGTTTTTTCTTTTTTTTTCTGTATTTCTTGATTACAATCAAGATACGCTTTAGAATTTATTACAGAATTACTTTCCTACTCAATTAGAGCCTTAAGGTTAATTTCCGCTTATACCTCACACTAAATGTCAAGCTTAATGCAGGTTTTATCTGAATATAGGTGAAAACCCATCCACAAGGGTTAGATGCAGCTTTGTGGGAAGTTTTACACTTTACACACTTCACCAAGCAAAAATTTTGATCCTGAATTGGAAGATTACATGAATTCCTTTGGGAGTTTCACAGAAGTTTCAAGTGAAATGTACTCACGTACAAGGATGGTAGTAGATCTTACCATGAAAAGTATAATATACATAATATATAGTGGAGGACTGCTCTGCCAGCACCGAGTCTGTGTGGAATTCACTCAGTATGGGGAAACTAATATTTTATTGAAGCCTTCCTCCCTTGTATCTTGGCTTCCTGAAATCAAGGGAAACATCCTGAGGATTCCTCTTGGAGAATGGAATCAAGTCAAAGGCTTCTACTGCTACAATAGATTGGGATAATTAATATTTCTTCTACTTAGTAGTATTAAAAGTTTGATCATTTTCCAGTTTAAGACACATTAAAGGCTCAAGGATCTAAAGAAGGAAAAAAATATGAAAATGCTTACAATGCTAAAATTGTTCATTAATGTTTTGTAATGAATTATTTATTCTACAAGTTATAGCAGAATGTAAATAAGAGAACATTGTTGTTACAGTCATTTTTTGAACACAAAGGTTTTGCCACATCCAAAATCTGACAGATTTATGAAATGAATTTGTAACACCTCATGACAACACATGTTATTATTATCTCATGGATGGAAAGTTTTGCATGGAAACCTCAAAATAACATCTCTTTCTATAGATAATTCAGGTTAGAAAATACTTTTGTTTTTTGTTTGTTTGTTTGTTTGTTTTTTTTTCCTTTGGAAGGTAATTTATTTTTTTTTTCTTTATAATAGCTTGACTTTGCCTGCAGAAATCTTTTTCATTCATTTTATTTTCCCCAACAAACGAAAAAATTATCTGAACTTCAAGTTTCAACAGTTTTAATTTAAAGTTTTCAGTAAACTCTACTTATGGGGGAAAAAAATAAAATGCAGCAATGAATATTATATTCATACTCTAAATTTTTACTCTCTTTCAGGGAATTATTAATAAAAATGCTCTTGATGTCTGTAAGAGGAAGGGAATTTTAGCCTTGTCTTTTAGAGAGCACATAAGAAGCTAATATGCAAGACAGTTACTGAGGGATTGAAGTGTCAGCATGCAAGATTAAAACATATACAGAAAAAAAAAATCACTGCAGGCTTTATAAGCTATTAATGTATATTTTTATTTATTGTAAGATAAAGGTTTTGTAATAAAAAAGAGCATGCTAACACAATGCTACATAAATATATACACATAGAGTTATAAAATAATAATTTATATCAGTAACCCAATGGGAAACCAGCAGAGATATTCAGATTTAACTGACAAGCAGTAGCGGCAAAGCTTCTGATATATACCCAAGGGGCAACATTTTAGAAAAGAGATAACAAGAAGATATTATATTAATATTAATAAAGTTTTATTTCCAAAGGGAAAATGTGATCAAGTGCTTTCCTTTCTAGGCTGCCTTTTTTATTATTATTATTTCTGTGAATGTTGGAAACAAAATTATCCTAACTTAACCAGTTGCTCCTTTTTCATATAATTCTTTTAAATTTTACATGAAAAAATAAGGGCTGTTGAGCAATGAGGTTAACAGAGCCATACTCCTTAGATGATGTGTGATGAACAAGGCTCAGTGCCAAACATTTTTAGCCAAGTCAAGTCACTCTATTCATGTACCAGAAAATTCGCTTTTACAAGGGTAACTATAACATTTGCATTAGAAAGGAACACGTAAAATCTTAAAGTCTTTGCATATATCCTGAGTACTTCTATAGTGATATATAAAATGGGAATCTATATTTTAACTTTACGTAAATCTTGGCTCCATAGCTGATGAAATTTTATAATAGATTACATATTTTCTGGAGACTCAGGAAGCCAAGGTCTGTTTCCTTTGTAGTAGCACTCTATCCAAGGGCAGCATTGCGAGGTCTCAGGCCAAGGACCAAATCCTATACATTTTATTAAGTTGCACAAATTTGGAGGTTTTCTTTCATGGCTTTACCTTTAATGAATCAAGAGCAATTAGCAATGCATGAGAGCACAAATTTCTTTCAGATCTGTTAATGTTCATAATTTCAAATACCTCTTTCTCAGAGCCAGGCTGCTTGAGGTACCACTGGATGGTCTTATGAAAACTAGTTGGAATACTTAATTCGAACTCTTTGAATATGAAAAATACCTATTTTGTTTTATTTCTTTTCTCCTTTTTGTTCTGTCTAACCTAAGACTTGGAGGAAAGATCCTGAAGTCTTGAAAGCAATCATGAATTGAGAAGGGAAAAGATTTCTTTTTCTTTTAGGTGAGTTAAACATTTCAAATATTTTATATTATTAAAATGTGATTTTCCCAATCTCTTTGCATTAACTTCTGTTTCAATTTCAGGAAGAAAAGGTCAAGTAGAGAATCTGAAATTTAAAAGAAAGAAGTAATTGCTCACACTGACAATTTTCTGATTACAACTTTTTTGTGTGATTTTTTTTTTTTGTTTTTGTAAATAGTTTTGATTTCAATTCCTGCAAGAAAACAGGAACACATCTGTTGTTTTCTAAAAATGCCATAATCAGTTCTAATGTGTAAGTCTCCCATTCTCCACTTTCCCTCTCTGAGTACCTAAAACCTTTAGCTGAGTAGAGATTTCACCACCAAATTTAAATGACTGTGCTGTTGATGCACACATTAAATCTGAAATCTACATATTGGTAAACTTGATAATGAAGCTTTAAAATAAGGGTAGTCAAGATGTTCCTGAATGCAAAAGACATGCAAGAGACATCTTTAAAGAGCATTAGCATAGCTATTACCAAAAAAGCAAAGGGAGGTTACCTGCATATGCAGAAAGAGACTGAAGAGACATAAAGTGCATTTAACATGAGACGAAAGTGTTTGAAACCGGAGAGCTCAGTGGATCATATGTCATAGCATATGTCAGTGATACCCACTGGGAAAGCTATACACCATCAGGAAACTCAGACTGTGGTCTTCAGGCCTTGGATTTTGCTTGTTGATGTTCTGTAGACTATTCATGTTTCTCTGATATGTAAAGTCTAAAGCTGCATCAAATATTTCAGTTCAATACTCCAGCAGTGTAGAATAGATAAGAATAATTACTTATGTTACAGAATACGTAATTTCTATTTATGTGTTAAAAAATCATACACCCCATTAAATATATCAAGATATTTTTGTTACCCTAAATAGTTATCTGATTCTTTTTAGAAGAAATAATCCCCCCCTAGCTACTCCTTAAAATTTATTTGTGTGGCTCAATATTTCCACCTGCTTATAGGAACTCATATTTACTCTCCTTTTACAAAATTTATTTTTAAGTTTTCAGGGTAATTCTCCCTAAATTTATAGAGTAGGAGGCAAGCAAACACATAGCAGGCACTTGGTGTTTTGACCTACTCAGTACTATCTGATAACTTTCCATTCCCACTGAGCAGCAGAAAAGCTCATGCTTGGACCAGTTTTTCAACACAAAATACTTTCATTCATGCAAACATAAACGTCTGTCTGGTCCTATTCAACATATTGCTTCATTGGCCATAGGGACTTTCCATCAGTCAGCCAAACTCTTCCTCACACCCTTTGTTCCTATACAATTAAATTCTTGATTCCAGCTCCTTCCATAAAGTACAGATCTCCTGAAGTAAATGCATGCATAGAGGTGGATAAGGGTTTTTTTGGAAAGCATGCATTTTTATGATTTTTTTTTTTTTTTTAATATTCAAGGTAAGGAGAGTATCATGTAACTACTGTCTTCCTTCAGAATGTAAAAATGCTTCACTTACCTTCCTCTGGAAATGGAAAGCAGAGTAGGAGAACTCAGGTTGTCTTGTTTGCACATAAACCATGTTTTGCCTTCCTTTGCTGTTGCTGTATCACACTTATAGGTAATTAAGAGGTCTGGTCTGCTGTGTCTCTGAGGCCAAGGAATCTCACTTCCTTAAGTTTAATCACTACTTAGAGAAGACCACTAATCATTCATTTACCTTTCATTTATCATTAATTCATATTCAGTACACAGACTACTCTGGGAGAAAATCTGGAAAAGTAAAACATATAAACTACGAGACCAGTATTATAGTATTTGACCCCACACGGCATTTTTCAGAGCAAGGAATCTCAAAGTGTTTCATAAGCAGCATGTACTAGAACCACACAGAAGAGAGCTGTCTAAATTTAAATATGGTGTGAATGTTCATAATGGATGACTTAGCACAGATTTCTGAGCAAACACACTACCTTCATTTTCTGTAAATTATTGTGTACATAGAGAGAAACACCAAAACCCAATTTTCTTATAGTTACAGTTGGCATAGATGTATAAACAAGAATGTCTGGACTTTCACAGATGACAACCATCTGTTAGCTAGCACCCGTGAACGTCAGGACATAGTCATAGTGTTATACTTTCTTTAAAACAGAAATCTTTCTTATTAACATTATGTAAGTGGGGTTGGTTGCATTCTGCAGAATGAGGACTAAACCTTAGTAAATCTCAGTTCAGTTTAACAAGTGGAAATGCTGGATTCTGCACCTGGGAGGGGGCAACCCTGGATACACAGACAGAGTGGGGAAGGAGATGCTGGAAAGCAGTGCTGGGAAAGGGCCCTGGGGGGTCCTGGTCAGAGGCCAGTTGGCCACGAGTGAGCAGTGCCTGGAGCCAGGAGGGACATCCCTGTCCTGGGGGGCGTCAGGGCAGGGAGAGGATTGTCCCACTCTGCTCTGCACTGGGGTGGCCTCACCTGCAATAGTGGGGCATTTTGGGGGGACACAATGTGAGGAAGATACTAAG
>JAWWEE010000085.1:68684472-68704368 GCA_035221455.1 Xenops minutus | reverse complement strand
AAAGAAATGAGATGGAATACTTCCTTAGCTATGACCCCGTTACCAGGAAAAACCCAAACCAAAACCACTACATATGTATTCATATGAAATGCCTGAGGTATAAAATATCTAGTGTTTCCCTCAAGTCTTTCACATGTAAGCATCCATATTGCAAGTGTCTTAGTCTGGAGCTGCATCACTCCAGGTATTGCAGAAGTGGTATCAATCTTTTAGGTATCTCCATTATAAACTTTGATGGTAAAGGAAATATTTTTTTTCTTGTCTCTGTAAAAGACTTTTGAATTCTGTTAGAATTTCTTTTCTTTTTTCTCATTATGAGGTTAAGGATATGTATTTTTTTTTTTTTTTAGTGGGATTCATCCTCTGCAATTTATATGCCATTTTTGTCCCAAAACTATAAACTTTTTGATGATACCATATGTTTTGTGCTGTGCTGCAGACCGAATTAAAACATACCAGTCTTGTTTTAGTATTTGAGCTATGCTGGAATTTGGGGTAGGAAACCTGATCCCAGCAGATAACACTTTTCTTAGCCAAGAATTCTTCAGAGTGAGTTCAATAAGCCTGAAGTTTCAGATGATAAGGGCAAGAACTACATCTTCTTTCCTGCCTCCAGAGACCATGTTGACTCACCCATATAGTAACATTGCATTAGAAGAAAAGACAAATACTTTTTCTGGATGAAATTATGTTCAAATTTCTCACAGGCAGTTATACCGGCTGTAGGTACTGCCTTCATGGAGCTAATGCTACCATCAAGGACTTCTTACTCATGAAAATCCAAAACAGCCCTCATCAAAAAATCCCTAAACCAACAACAAAACAACCAACCAAAAACCTAACCAATTAAAAAAAACAAAAACAAAAACAAACCAAACCACCAGCAAACTAACAAACAACAGCAGCAACAACAAAAGCAGAAAAAAACCCTTACTGAAAAATCCCCCAACATATCAAACCACAAATTAAAACCAAACCAAACAAAAAACACCAAAAAACCAATCAACAACAACAACAACAAAATAACAATTTGATTAACAATTTTGATTAACTTTTCCCTTATGGTAATGCTGAAATGAGTCAAACACTGCTACCTTATGGCATGGAATTCATACCTTCTTAAAAAGCTAAGTTTTTGTCTTATTATAATTCTTTATCCAGCTAATTAATTTAGCTTTGTATTATAATCCTTCTTTTAATCAACATCCTTTCAATTTCTTCATTTCATTCAGATCATCTTCCCAATTCTGCCCTGATGCTTTAATTCCATGCATCTCAGAGCTCAGCAAATATTTGACTTGATAAATCTTTACAAGAATTTTCAACACAAAACTATTAACCTCAGACAAAGTATTTGGGAGTTTTTCATTTGTATTCAGTAAGGATGGTCTTTGGTAGAAGGGGGGCTTGGAGGGAGTGAGAGAAAGGAACCTCCAAAAGAAGTATAAATTAATATCTTAGATTTCTCAAATGTACTACAATATGGCACCAGTAGCTGTTACATATTTTTTTCTCTCCTTTTGAGATTCAAATACATATGCTCAGCAATTACTGTTACATTTGCATAATAGGACATTTTTTTGATTAGCATATCTTGGACTTCTGTTTGCATTTTTTAAGTGTGGTTACTTTTATTCTCTAATTTGTCCTTATTCTCCCTTCATGTTCTGTTATACCTCCTCATGTTTTCCTTTACTCCTGTTTTGTTTTCCTGAGGGCTTGATGCCTCCAAAGCTTTGTTTAGTATTTGGTTTTGTAGTTAACATCACACAGTAATGACATACCAGGAAAGCAAAGCATATGACATATTAAAGTTTAATGAATAAGTTGTGAAACCATGTGACAAATGCCATGTTTTCCCAGGGAATAGCCAGTGATGCACTGCAATATCTAACAAAAACTGTAATATACTTTATATCAGTTACTCAGCCTTTCATGATCTTCCAAGTTTGTGTGCTCTGAGGGAAATATCTTGTGGTTATCTCAGCTTTGAACATTTTATGAAATCTAAACACCCTAACTGCTACTAAAGCCATCACCAAAACAGGTTGGACCAGATTCTTGGTGTTGCCATGTCAGGTGAGATGCTTTGGTTGACTATTCTCTTTACTTGCTTTAGAGGAGTTAGATCTAAGACAGAGTTTAGGTAGATATTTAAATGCAAAAAAATCCCTCTTCAATACAACCAACTGGATTTTCAGTTGTGTAGAAGTCTTTAATGCTTTTCTATCAGAGAATCCCGATGCCCTTATTTATAGGATAGTGCCCTAGTTTGTAAGATAAATACTCTAATGTCCTTATTTATAAGACAAATTTAGTTTATTTATTTAGTCTCTTATTTATAAGACAAATTTTCTTGAATTTTATTTATCTCTAAAATACTGAAAATACTTTTATATCAGGGCAAGGATGGATGTAATTTTGTTACATGGTTTCATTTGTTCCAAGCTTCAAAATTTAACAGATTCTTGGTACTGTCTTGCAATGTCTTGAGATCTCAAATGAATCAAATGGCCAAGTCGAGTTGATCTTCTTGCTCATGGCTTTGCTCTGTGAATTCATTGATTTCTGTAATTAAATGAGTTGGAAGTAAATCCCAGTCCTTTGCTGCATGTAACTCATCAGAGCTGATGGCTGAATCTTAATAAGCTGTTTAGTGTGATCTTGTGCCAGAGCAGCTAGGTGTTAACAGTTTCCCTAGTGCTGCAATTCCATGTAGCAATCTGTGGTTGTAATTGACTCTGCCAGGACAAAAGAAAGAGGAGGTGGAATGGCATTAGATTAAAATGAAACAGTGCAGTGCAGAGTACTTAGCTCAATGAATGCAAAATTCTTCCCTTTTTGTCTGTGAGCTGAACGCAATGGTTACAATTTTCTCCCTTTTTTCAAACAAATTGCAGCGTTTCAGGCTCAGATATCTGTCTGAAGAAAGAGACCTGAGCACGTTCCCTGTTTGGAAAAGAAAACAACCCAGTAACAACCACTCTGAAAAGCAAACATTAGGACCCTTAATTACTAAGGATAATGGCAGTACCTGCTTAGTGTTCTTGTGCCCTCTATATTCCTTCAGTGTGCTGATGCAAGTGCTGTGTAGTCAACATTCTCTACAAGAATGCAGGAATAATGGCATTGTGGTAGGCCTTGGACTAAAAAATAAATAAAAGCAAACAGACAAAAACCCAAACCAAACAAACAAAATCCAAAACAATAACCCCAACCCAACCCAAACAAAAACCCCACAAACAAAATACCCAAGACCTGATGCTTGTCTAAAAAAAGAGGAACCAGAATCCAACAAATGAAAGAGCACCACACCATTTAATGGGAAACTATCATAATAGACTATTATGAGAAAAAGGAAAAAATCATGAGTTTTATAAGGAAAAATGCTTAAGACGTGGAATAATTCACAGAACTAAGGAGGACTGTCTGTCTATTGCATGCAGTTGCTCACTCTGATTTTATTTAATATGTACTCTTGGATAAAAATTTCCTAAACAATTTGAACAGTTCAGAAAAGGCTCTAGCTGTCTGTGGAGAAAAATTGTGTTTTTCTTAGATCAGAAAGAGCCCATTACTCTGCTTGGACCATGCAGGGATTCCACTACTGCCTCCTTGCTTTCTGAGGACATGAACTGAAACACCTCAAACTGTGAGAAGGAAACCAGCCCAAAGCACTGTTGTGTTGTGATGATACTCAGCTGAGTGTCTCCTCCCCACACTGTGGTTCTTGGGCTGCATTTCCCCATTGTCTGTGTGTACATTAAAACTAATCAGCTCTCAGTATGTTTCTCCACAGGCTCATATCGAGAAACATACGCTGCTTGTATCTTCCAAATGGCAACCCTCTAAAAATGACTCTCAGCTGGCTCTAGCTTGTGGAGTAGCTGCATTGCACTGACAGCAGGGACAGAAACCTTTCCCTTGTCCCCCATGACACCGTCCCACTCCCTGCTTACCTTTCCCTTTGTACTTCTTCCCCCACTGCACACCTTTCTGGTGCTGTATTTTTCCTGTCTGACAACCTGGAGAGAACCTATAGGACCTTCCAATACCTAAAGAGAGCCTGCAAGAAGGCTGGAGAGGAGGTTTTCACAACGGCATGGAGTGATAGAAGAGGGAATGGCTTTGAAATGAAGGAGACTAGATTTAGATCAGGTATTAGGAAGGAACTCTTGGCTGTGAGGGTGGGCAGGCCCTAGCACAGGTTGCCCAGAAAAACTGTGGCTGCCCCTGGATCCCTGGAAGTGTCCAAGGCCAAGTTGGGTGGGGCTTGGAGCAACCTGGGATGGTGGAAGGCATCTTTGTCCATGGCAGGGGGCTTTGGAACTAGGTCATCTTTAAGGTTCCTTTGAACCCAGACCATTCTCCGACTATGAATGGCTCAAGAAGACTTTTTCAATGGATATGTAGCTGCCTGTGCTTTGGATTTGTTGTTTTTCTTTTCTCACTGCTGGGGAGATCACCTGCATTTACAGCATGATAGAAAAAAATGAAATGAAGTTGTGAATCACTCACCCATAAGTCACCTGTTATTGACATGATTCAGTCTCAAGGTGTTTACACACAAATAAAAGTGCTCAAACATTGGAGGTAGATAAGATAGTTAAACCCAAAAGTTAGTTTCAAATAAATCCCCTGCTAAGCTAGTACATGACATAGGTGAACAGAAGTCTCAAAGAGGAAGTTTAAGAGGCTGTTTCCTCCTGTTTCATGCTGGACTTAGCAGCTGGAAGCCAATACAAACACTAAAGCAAAAATTGCTGTGATCTCTTCTACATTTACCATATTTTCTTCAAGGTGACAAGCTAGAGGGTCATGAAATGCAAAGCAAAAATCTACTGGCCATGCAAGGGAGAAATTATTTGGTGTGGTAACAAATTTTAGTGCCTTGAAACTTTTAGGTATTATAGAATCATAGAATCACTGAATGGTTTGGGTTAGAAGGGATCTTAAAGGCCATCTCGTTCAAACCCCCCTGCCATAGGCAGGGACACCTTCCACTAGCCCAGGTTGCTCCATGCCTCATCCAACTTTCCATCCTGGCCTTGGACACTTCCAGAAATTGGGCAGCCACAGCTTCTCTGGACAACCTGTGCCAGATGCAACTGAATAAGGTTTTCCTTTTTTTTTTTTAAAAAAAAAATTTAATGGAAATTTGTAAATCCACAGATGATGATACACACTCTAATGAATATCATCCTACTGTGAATATCCACATATTGCAGTAAGCTTCAGGGACTTAGGGAGAAACTGGAAAAGTCCTGCTAGCCTTCTAGGGATCATTTAATGTTGTTTATAAGGTCTGGATAAGATGCAAAATTTTGTAGTTGAACTATGTCAATGCTAAGTTATGGAAAAAAAATTGAACTTGACAGTTACTAGGGAAACATAGCTTGTCTCTACACAGGCAAATTCTTCTCCCCATATGAAGATATAAGAATATTATCAAAGTAAAAAGAGAAAATAAGGCTATTAATAAAATGAAATTCATGAGGACAGAATAGGACTAAATAAAAGCAAATGAGCATAGGCCTTAATATGGAGAAAAGAAGGAACTTTTAAGAATCCTGAGGTAGAAAGTTTATTCAAGAGATTACTGATAAAACTGATATTTTTTGACATATTGGTATGATTTGTCTGAGTGGATGTTGCACTCAGGCTGAGAACAGAAGGGATAAAACTGGTAGATGATTTGTGAGCAACACCTCAGGGAAACCCACTGCTTCAGTGATCTGATTGAACTTCAACAAGGCTTTTAGTAAAGATAGTTTTTAGACCATGGAGTAGAATTAGAAATCAAGAGGCGATTTTTCTTAAAGTACAGGAAAAAATAAGTCACATAGTATTGAGTATGAGAGGCAAAGGTTAAAGGTTTATGTTATGAATCGAAAAATTGGTTCCAAAGTATTAAAATATGTTTGGTAAGGGCACTACTCTAAAAAAAACCAATTACTTTTCTATTTCAGATAGAAATCAACATTAAATATGAAGCTTTTTTCCTAAGGACTTTAAATTGGGAAAATAACTGTTGAATAGTACTTTATACCATTTCTTTCTAGTAGGTCATTAGTCCAAATCAGAAGGAAATAATGAATACAATAGATGAGGACTTTAATTGGATGGGCAAATAAATTAACACTTATTATCTAAGGGTTTTCAATGTTATAGTTAGTCAAAGAGTCAAAATTCAGCTATCAAAAAGTTGATGATTTTGTTAAAACTCTATCTCACTTCTAGTTCTGTAGTAAAGAATGAAATAAATAGAAGTAAAAGATAACAAATGGCTACAAGAAACAAAATGGAAAACAGTCCTAACTTCCAAGTTCTATTGATTTTTGAACTGCAGGAAATGGGTTAGGTAATTTTAAACACCACAGGAAAACATTTTAGTGCATGCTGGTAAACTCAAAAAGACCTAGAAGTAATTTTGGGACGTGCCACCATACGTAACCTTTAAAAAATATAGAAAATAAAATTGTTAATTCTTGCGGAATTGTTTAGTACCCATATCTATTCTGTAACTAAAAATGCACAAGATTTTACACTCTCTCACATAAAGATGATGAAACACATTAAATTCATCTATTGAGGTGAGAATATTATCGTGGAATCGTAGAATCATTTAGGTTGGAAAAGAATTTTAAGAGTCCAGCTGTTACACCAGCACTGCCAAGTCCACCATTAACCCGCACCCTTAAGTGTCACATAAACAAGTCTTATAACTCCAGAGATGGTGACTCCACCCCTGTCATGGACAGCCAGTTCCAGTCCTTGACAACCTTTTCTAGTGAAAAATTCTGTTTCTTAAGTTTTAGCTGGGCTTTGGCCCTTCTAATTTTATCCCTGAACAATCTCACCACATCCCTGTTGTCCTCTGTTGCTTTCCCCTTTTTCTGGGGGTGATACGCTCCCTATTTGTGCCCCAATTTAAACCAAAGCTGTCTATTATGACAGGCAAATATCCTTACCCACTGGATAATCCTTTGGTACAAGTGGACAGCCTGATCCTGTATCTAAGTTTTCGTTCTTGAATATCTATCCTTCCTGGACTCCTTTGCCCCTCATGTCTGCCTCCCAAGAGACTGTCTCAACCAGGCTCCTAAACAGGCCAAAGTCTGCCTTCTCCAGAACTACCAGGTGGCAGTTCTGCTGACTTCTCTTTACTTCTCTGAGATTAGAAAACTATCATCTCACGATTGCTGAGCTCAAGAGAGTCTCCCACTTTGACGACACCCTTCGAGGGTAAGAAGGACAGGCACACTCCTGGCAGGAGTATGATGGATGGTGGAAGGGCACATTTACTAAAATGGCACCAGCTTAGATAAGGGTCGCATGGAACTTTCTGGAAAGGGGTTGGATTTCAGGAGGAGCATGCAAATCCTCCTACATAGAAGGAAAAACCAGGGGAGTATCACAACCATAAGAGGTAAATGAGGGTGGAGATAACCAAATATGGGAAAAGCTCCACTGTGGCAAAATCTAGCCAAGAGGGAGCAAGGATAACATGAATGAGAAAACCAAACTCCTTTTTGTATAGCATGCAACAATGCTTTTTAACTTTACAACTGTGAATTCATAAACTGGGAAACCTGTAGCAACCCGACATATGGCAATAAACTCTCTCTTGTGCAGGATAGCTCGTTCTTGGATCTCTCCTTGATTCCTTGGTCTCGTCAAGCAGTCTTATTGTTCTTTTTCTATTGTGTGTAACTCCTTTCTCCTACCTCCCACAACCACGTCTCTCACCAATCCTTTACTGTTCACAATCTTCAGGTCCACCTCCGCGGGTGAACTTGCTCCCCAGCTGTATCAGGAAGGTCTCCTCCACACTCCAGGAACTTCCTAGATTTCTCCTCTCTGCTGTGTTGTATTTCCAACAGATATCGGCATCCCATAAAGATACAAGAGCCCATGATCATGAGAGTTCTACCAGCTGCTTATAGAATATTTCATCCTATTTGGGAGTACTATGCCACCGAAGATAGTCATCTTACCAAAAACAAACAAACAAAAGTCATAAAACTTATTTTCAGACATTCTGAAAGGTCTGGCCAGTGTGGACACCTTTCACAGCCAACCTCTCACACCTAAAAATAGTCTGTATGGAATCAAATGCAATCACTTGTAACATGACTTTGTTCTTATTTCTCCTGTGTTATAGTTTTATCTTTACATGGGACTATAGACTGTTGTATCAGGTTGTGAGGGAGCAGGAAACAGATAGGGAATCATTAAAATATTAGACAAAATATAAAATGCAAAAGTCAAGAAAGCAACAGATTTATAAAATAAGGATATGATTTCCCTTTTTGATTTGGAAGAACTGTTTACTTACCTCTGAAACTTTGCAACATCTTAAGAGGGTCATGGAAATACAATTGTTACGTGGAAAATGGGCTAGAAAGGCAAGATAATGGAAAAAAAGCCCAAATTTTATTAAACTGTGCGAGAAACCCACTTATCTGATCTAGAAAATTAAATACAATTTATAGTATAATGCATCAGAAAAATCAATAATAGAATATGTTAATATAAAATAAAAATTGTAGCAAGTTAATGTAGATTTTTGAATAACAGTATTGACCGAAGATTCTAATCAGCAAAATGCATGAAGGTTAATCCAGAGCATGCTTAGGAATAAATGAATTCAATTTGAATGTATCACTAAAATTATTTTTTGATCTAATGGAGTGATAATTGAATTCTTTTTCTAATCTGAAGCAGGGGAGATAGTAGTACCACAACATAATTACTTGTCTGGTTAAATACATCGTCCTTTTTTTGTGGAAATAATTTGCTTTCAGATTCATGCTGAGAAGCTACCAGCTCCTCTTTATCATAATATGATTTAACAAAATGTAGCATTCCTTCTTCATCAAATTAAACCAATTTGTAAAATTGAAGAGTCTTTGGGTCTCAGCTCTTCAATCATCCTCTATTGTTACACTCAGAAGAAATAATAGGGCATTAAAAATAAAACCTTCAAAAAGGGACTGACTATCTTTTCTTATAAGTAGGACTTAAAGGAGAAGAAAATAGGGAGAAGATGTCCTTCAAGACAGAAATGGCTCGAAGGATTTTGAGAGAAGTACACAGACTAAATCCTTGGATTGCTGGATTTCTGTTAAAGACACCTCAGGAATGCCTGAAGCAAGAGAAGCTTACTCCAGCAGAATCATAGAAACATTCAATCATTAAGTTGGAAAAATATGTCTAAGGTCATCGAGTCCATCTGTTAACTCAGCACCACTGTGTTCACAACTAAACCGTATCCTAAAGTGCCACACACGATTTTTAAATGCTCCCAGGCATTGTGACTCCACCATTGCCCTGGGTGGCCTTTGCCAAGGCTTGACAACCTTTTTGGTGAAGCAGTTTTTCCTAATATCCAATCTAATCCTCCCCTGGTGCAGCTCGAGGCCATTTCCTCTCATCTTGCAAAGCCTCAGGCTGGATAACTCTAAGTATCAGAGATATCGACCACAACCTCTTCAAAAGCCTCCTCATATAACAGAGCATGGTAATTGATTCTGGGTCTTGTTTTGGTTTTGCTGTTGCTTGCAGCAAGTCCTGATGTGTAGACAGGTATCTACTTACTCAATAGGTCACTAGCACACAGTCTCTCACATCTGTTACTACTGGAAAACAATAGGGTTGCTTGTTTATTTTGAAAGATTCCTGCTGTATCTCAGGCTCAGAATTATCAGCCCTGTGATGGCATTTAGAAATTGATAACCTCTGATGTTACACATATTTTTAATACTTTGTGAGTTATTATTGTCTCACAGGCTCTGATATGAAAGGTAATCCTTATTCAACACACCTCACTGAATAAAGCAGGTGCAGGTGGCTGGTATCAGAGAATTATAGAATCATAGAATGGTTTGGGTTGGCAAGGACCCTCAAGACCATCTCACTCCAACCCATTGTCATGGCAGGACTTTTTCCACTTTCATTTCCGTGCGTTGCTCCAATTCCCATCCAATCTTGAACACTTCCAGGGACAGTGTTGCCACAGCTTCTCCGGACAGCCTGTTCCAATGCCTCAACAATGTTTTTCTCTAGAATGTTCCTAATGAGTTTTTGTCTTAATTAGACTCTCTTCCATAAAAATCAGTTGCACTGGTTATTTCAGGAGACTGTGGTGACTAGATCCAGTTTGGCTTATAGTTCAGCCCAATTAGAGCAGTTCTATAGAGCAAAACAGTTGGTGTTGTAGACCTGATGTGTGTTCTTTGATATTTAGAGGGTTTTGCTCCAAACCATGATCCAGTCCTGTCTCTCATATCCATCAACATTGTACTGGTGTGTATCATTGTGGTACCACAGACCATTATCTAAGGCCATCTAGCACAACTTCACTTGAAAGGGGCCCAGTACACACACTCCAGAAGACTGCCCTGTGAAATTCCAACCAAACCTGAGCGGGTTGCCTAAGCATGGTGAGTGGAAACAGCCTTGCAAAAGGATCCTTTTCATCTCAAGTGAAATTTTCTCTCATAAGTCATTCAGGTTACATATTTATGAGGATATTTGGGGTGTTCTATTTGAAAGGCTGGTCTCTAGGAGCTGCCTTGTTTGAATGAGTTGCATCCAGACTTCTAAAGGTTTTCTGTCCCCTACATGTCACAGAAAAGTTGGGCAGCTCATTACTCATACGTTTTTGGAGCATGCCACTTTCTTTGTCATTGTGTCTGCTTTCAAGTTCTTATCTACAAGTAATATATATTGAGAAAAACATCCTTTCTTTCCTTTCATCATTTTCTTTTCTTTCAAAGTTATAATACATCTATGTGGATCAATTGTTTCTAGAGACAAAGTGATCCACAGTAACAGTATGGAAGGCATATCCAGTGACTTTCAAGGAGGGTCTCACTCCTGCATCCTGACAATGTTTTTTTTAAAATTCAGATCCAAATCTGGACTCTACCACTACTCAGTAAATGTTGAACTTGAAGTATTTTAGAGGAAGCCCAGGAATAAACTGAAACATTACACTGGCTGCATCTCTGCCAGTCAGGTTTGGGCCACCCTTAAGAGCAAACACTGTTGTCCCCCACACCATAATCTCTCACTGTGTATTTGACCACCCTTAAGAGCAAACACTGTTGTCCCCCACACCATAATCTCTCACTGTGTATTTGACTGTGGCATGAGTTCTCCAATTAGTATTGTACCAAAATCTGTGAATTCAACCTGGATGATATGCAGCTGTTGAACTGATGGAAATAATATTTTTGTATTATTAAGTAGCTGAGCCACAGGTAATTAAATAAATTGTAAAAGTGAAAAGAATCGTTTAGCACCTGAAATTCATTTCAGTAAGAAATATCTCTCTCTTTAAGGACTCCTTTTTCATTTTTCCATGAAAAATAATAAATAAGTAATAAAAACCCACCTCTAACCTCAGGTTCTTTCATGTTTAGCCTCAGTTTTAGTTGAGTACCCTTTCGTGCATATTACCTTTAAATGAAAGTCTGTAATCCACAAGCATAATTATCATTCACCTAATGAATTTACAGCTGCAAAGGCCAATGCATATCTGTCTTTTACTATCTCTGCATGAGGTCTCGGCAGATTTGAAGGGGAGGAGGTAGAAGTACAGTAACCATAAATGTAACACTCAGACAACAGGTCTGTTCTTCTACAAAGGCAGTTAGAGTTAAATGAAAATTTATAAATTTAAAGAATGGAAATTCTAGCTAGACATTTTATTGCTAAAAGTAATTACCTTTCAACTCTGTTTCCACCACCTCCCCCAGTCTGTGCTCACTGTCTAAAATAGATTGATGGAATGGTTAAGAATTCTCTCTGAGCTCCAGTGAGATTATATCAATTATTTAGAAGTGCTAAAATTTTGGCAGGGACATAATCCACCTTCTCACTTTGAAGACTATCTGGAGATTAATACAAACATGCATTAAGGGAAGAAATTCAGGCAGGGTAAACCTAGTGTGACAAAATGAACACTTGTACTCTACTATTGCAGCATGAGGAGAAGAGAATTAGCTGTCAGATGATAAACAGGATGAATTGCCTGCTTGTCATATCAAAAGCTTTTAGCTTTAATCTGAAAATAATGGATATATTGCGAGTTTTACAGTGATAAAGTCAAATTTGGGGAAATTTAAAATGAAGTGTCTTGCCCTTTGATAAAAGAATTACTGAACACCTTCTAAGATTTCAAGTTATTTATTTTCTATAAACTGTTCAGACCAGGAACATATCCC
Source organism: Xenops minutus (assembly GCA_035221455.1). Taxonomy (NCBI): domain Eukaryota; kingdom Metazoa; phylum Chordata; class Aves; order Passeriformes; family Furnariidae; genus Xenops; species Xenops minutus. The sequence continues at coordinate 68,692,135 of JAWWEE010000085.1, read as the reverse complement.
AGTAATCTATAAGTGGGACAGTGTCATTTTGGCCAGATTATGAGTCTTGGTAAGACATTTTGTATAAAGATATGCACAAATATTTACTGATGTGATATTTGTAATAATATATATTATATAGTAGAGGCAGAGATAAACTTATCTTGAGACACATTAAGAATGTATCCAACACCAGACAATTGAGTGTAAATACATGATCCCTGCAAAGACAGCTGTTGAGGTTTAAGACTGCTGTTGACCATTAGTTCATTACCATCTTCCTAGCTGAGTCACAGTAACAGATCAAAAGATTGCTTATAATCGATTTCACTGTGATCAGTCAGCTTAACAGGCCTTTAAATCAGGGAGACTGCTGATTTAAACCAGTCTATCTGACATTCCACTGAAGCAGACTAAAAATATTTGTCCATTAGGTTACCACAATCAAGCTCTAGGAATGGTAACACCTTTAGAGAGATAATGAGCTAACTAGGCAGAAACTGCATAAGCTGCTCTATCTTGGCTTACAACTACAGGAATTTCTGTGTCCATTCTCGGATCAGTCATTAGAAGTTAAATTAGAAAGGATATTTCTGAACATAAATTTGATTAGTGACAAATTATCATAGTCTGTAAAACAAATCTGGCCTCTCCACCTTATCACATGTATAATTATGCAGGTGAAAGTAACATAAATAGTTAATAATCGACTTTAAAAAATTGCATAAGTGTATATATATATATATATATTATTTTATTTTAAATTTCTGTAACCTTGGTAAACCTCAATATAAGGGACATCAAGCTGTGTTGGAGGAACCTGCCTCCTACTGTTGTCCTTATAACAGTACACACTTTATCCATCTCAGAGTAAAGATGTACAGATTTTGAGGTTAAAGTACCTTCCACTGCTCCCCAAACCAATTTCCATTGAAAGAAGACTTGGGAAGCTGTAGTGCTTCTGTAGGTAACTATTACCCAGTGTCATGTCTTCTGTAACTAATAGCAATTATTAGGCAAGCCTCAGGTGTCATCAAAGTATCAAATGTAAACAGAAACTATGAAATAATGTGGGGTTTTTTTGTTTGTTTGTTTGTTTGTTTTTTGTTTGTTTTTTCCTTTAAGTATTATTTAAAACAATCTATCTGAGTTTTGTCAAAATTAAATCTTACCAGGCTGGCTGGAAACTGTGTATTTTAACAATTCCTTCTTATTCCATGTGATTTTTTTCCTGAAACATCCATGTCCTTTTTTTTCTCTATTAGTACTTCTTTTGTCCTTCACAAATATACGCATGTAGTAGACAAAATGCTTCAATAACACCTTTATGTTCATTTTCAGAGACAGCAGAATTAGAAGGCATATCACGCTTCATTCTCATAGCTCTCTGATACTGTACTGGCCACATGTACCCCACTGGGACTTCTGCAAGAGAGCTTGTTGCAAATCTTCCATCAGAGCTAGGCTGAAACACTGTTTGCTATAAATTAGAAAGATTCTGTGGATGAGTTTATCTTCCTATGGAAAAATAATGAAATTTTATTTTGGAAGCTGAATTTAATTGACAAAAAAACCTGCCGTCAATGAATTTCTGTAGGTTTCCAGGTAACAAAATAGTCTAGTTAACAGGCTATGTATATGTGTGGTAAAGAAAAAGGGAGCTGACCACTGCATCTTCTGGTGCCCTGGGTGATTAATTGAGCTGTGAGTACAGCAGCTTTGTTTGCTTTCCAAAGACAAAGGCTGAGGTATAATATTCCATAAGGGACACACGGATGTCCTTCTTCTGGCTTAACAAAATAAAATAATTCAAATTTTAATATTTATTTCATTGTTGTCCCTCCTTTCTGTAGGTGAAATACTGTGCATTCTTTCAAAGAAAGTATTATTTTTTAAGGTTTTCTTTTTTTGGTAGTTCATCAATTGCTTGAAAACAAAACATATCTGTCAATAGTGTTTTCAACTAATATGTTGACTAAGGTGAGAGAAATAATCTGGTTTGAGAAACTCTTAAAAATAACTTATATGTTGAAATGAATCATAATTTATCTTTCCATTTACACACTTTCAAAAGTTGAAAGAAAAATTTCTAACATCTTAAAATTAATTCCTTTGAATTATCTTCTATCTTTTCTCGGTCAATTAGGTTAAGTTTTATTGTTGAAATGGATAACATAATCCATAAAATACTGATTTTCTGTTTTTTTTGTTTGTTTGTGTGTTTGTTTTTTTTAATATTCTGGAAATGGTCACAAATATAATCTATAATCATTTCAATAGCAATTATAATTTGGTCATCTGAGTCAGATTATAAACCTTTTTTTCTGGACTGAATCAATGTTCTAATTGTTTATTTTTAATCAAAAACCTATAGTGTAGCATCTTTTCTTCACATTTTTTAATAAAAAGAATTTTAATTAGCTATTTTTATAGCAAATAATTGTTTATAGTCCTTAAAAAATGTTTATATAATTTAAACATTTTTGATGGAAAGTAACAGGGAAGTGAACAAGTCCATTAAACTGTTTCTACCTCCCAATTTCATAGTCTTATTTAAACTTTCTTGTAGCTATATTATAGGAAAATTGACACTATTGGAATATCTACTGTAAGAACTTGATTAATACTGTGCTTGAACCATTTGAAATATAAAACTAAGGATCTATCAATTTGCACTAGATTTAGTCTGTAGGTATCAGAGAATGAATTTTATCCTCAAGGGTTACATTTTCCCATCCTTTTCCTTGATATTTTTTCCCTTTTCTAAAAATGATTTTTTAAAATGTATGAAGCAGATGGCAAGATTGTTGTTATTTGTTTCTTACTCGTAAGTTATACAAACATTTAAACACAAGTCTTCTTTTGCTGATTTTTTAGCATTTTAAACTTGTCAGTCAAGATGGGCATCTCAAGAATCAAACCTACAACTCCCAAGTCTAGCTCATTCTCTTCCTCAATTTACACTGAGGTCATCTTGCTTACTAGGGATCAAAGTATAAGACTTCTGACTCTCTTAGATAAGAACTGAGATAGAACCATAGCAGGCAGTAGCAGATTAAACAGCATATGGATTCCTTCACTGAGGAGTAAAGCAGTTGTATCACTGAAAAGAACAACAGGTGATCCAACAGAGACTAACTGCAGGAAATGCCAAAATAATGTTGAAAAAAAGAAATAGAAGTAAAAATACAATTGCATGATTAGAGTTCAAATTTCTGTTCTAGTAGTTGTGATAGGATATGCTTAGATTCTCCTTGTATGAGATATTGCTCATATTTACCATCATCATCTACCGGATTATTTGCATGAATAAGAACTTGTTTCAATATAAATTTCATTGAAAATTTTATATCATTGGCTCATGACTTTGTCATTGGATGTATATTATTGCAATCATCTCATCTTCTTTAGCCTTTTTATATAACGATCTGTTGCAATCAAAAGCTTGATACAGCTCTGCTTCCCTGAATATATGTCTTCTAAGTCATAGATATGGCAAAAAAAAAAGAAATTCTATAACAAGGCAGTAACTCTTCTCAAACAGGATAATGATTAGACAAAAAAGCAGACATTAAAATATTCAGATTACAAAAGTATTCACAGAGAATTTTCCTATCAAACTATCTCTTTACAATGGCATTGCCAAATAATTTTCTCGAAACAAAAATGGAGTTTGTTTTTTTTTTTTTTCACAGTGTTTGTGATAGTTCTAATATTATTAGATTTCCTTAAGGAAAAAAATAAAAGAAAAGCTTCAGGTTGAAAATTAGATGTTTGGTGGCTATTTTACTTTAAATGTCTAGTTCAAAATGTTCTTATTGTAGAAAATTTCTGGGTAACCCATCAGGAAATCCCATGAATATTATTTAACAGTGGCAACTTGAGATCAAATTAAAACACCCAGATTTAAAATTATTTTAAAGGACTCCCAGGAATTTGTTGATTGTGCATATCAGGAATCATCTTAGGAAAGTACAGAAACAGACCATCAACTTTGCACAGCCTTTGGTATGTAATGGACTCTGATCAGTTTTTTGGTTATGCTCAAGAAATAGTCCAAGGACCCATGAGTTGTTTGCCATAGTATCACTCTTCTGTTTTGATGAGGTTCAGAATAATTGAGAGACATAAAATATCAACACTTTGGGCATGTAGTGCTTCAAAACAGAAGACCAGAGGTGCCAGCCCTACTTGTGCTTCTGACCAGTTTAGTGATGGGAAGACTTAAAATGATCAACTTTTCTTCTTTTTTTTTTTTTTTTTTTTTTTTTAGCTATTGAAATTGTAAATTGTATCAGAAGAGGTGCTTACCTGCAGCATGCATGTACAATCAGACTGTGCCTTCAAGAGGCACCTACACATGGTTCTGTCATTCAATCAGAATACAATGCTAATGCTGTGTATATGCAGCTAAAGATCCAATGAAACCATTTTTCAGGTCTGTCACAACAATTTTAAGAAAAGTTGAAAAAATACCTGTATATTTTCCCAAATAAAAAAGTGCTAAATAGTTATTAATAATAAGAATAAGAAAGTCTTGCAAGATTCAAGCCTTACAAAACTTGAAAGGATGAGTAGAGGAAAATAAACCATTTAAATTGGTAATTACTTGTATCTCTTTTAGGTTGACATTAATATGACAACTGCAATGGTATCCTCCATCAGGAGAGCAGAGTAATTAGATCTCATACCTGCTTTCTCAAACTCAATGCACGTTAGATTTGCAAACACTGGAAAGGATTGATGTGGACTTTTGTGGCAATGGTGGGAAGAGAAACATACTTGAGGAGATTAGGTTATAAATCACATTTTCATCTAAATTGATATTCCCTTGTTAGGGTGCAGGTCAACTATATAACTGTATGTTATCTGCTCTGTCAGCTAATTCAATTCCAAACTTCATTTGAATGAAAGAGTCTTCGAATGTTGTTTTCTTTGCATCCTGCTGACCAAATTCACTCATCTTGTTGTGACATGACTCTGGTATTGTGAGAGGAGAAATCAGCAATACATCATCCCCCAGTGTGAGTTTTTAAATGAACCCAGTTTGCCTTGCCCAGCAACTGACATTAAGGAATTGTGGAGCTTTTCACATTTCTAAAGAAACAACTGTACTTGGGATCTCGTAACAGGACAAGGCAAAAATAATAAATTTTCATATATATTGCTTCTCTTACACTTATTTTTATGAACTGCTCAAAAAGGAAGAGAATAGAGATGGCTTTCCACTTAGCTGTTGGACAAGCAGTTTGAAAATGTTCCAGTTTCAAAGGAGTTCGTAGGGTAAGATCTCCAGCTGTCATCTTGCCTCATCAGGTCACAGGGTAAGTGAAAGCCCCCAGCTGCATCAGTTCCAGTTTAAATCCTCACAAGGTTTGTTTTAGGCCATAACCAGACAAAAATAAATAATCAGAAAAGCAACTGGGACTTTTTTTTGAGGAAACTTGCGAGTAAATTGTGTTTCATGATCTTCCTTGGGTCAAAGAACATGAAACAGGAGATCTTCCATAGTCTTCTGAAAGTCACTTCTTGGAGCTCAGAGGTCACACACAGTGCTGCAAACACCTATTGGATAGTTTATGAACACATTTTAACTCTTGGGGAAAACTGCAGGTATCCCTTAGCCCTTATTTTTTTTTAGATTTGAGACATCCAGTCTAGCTCAATACTTTTCAGTTCACGCATTCTGTGCAAGAAAAGGCATATTGTCCTGTTAGTTCTGATCTTTTACAATACGACCTAAATTTTTTAGCTGCAACAAGGTAAAAATGCAACAGAAATCACATCATTTACCCAGACTACTACAGATTTCTATCCTGTTTGAAGGTGAGTGCCTGAGCTCATATATCTATACAGCTCAGAAAGCTTCTGCCTCAAAATACCTTTTCTCCCTTTAAAATCCAAATAGTTAAATTATGAGAGTTATATTTAAGGCTCCAATTTCCTGGAAGGGTAGAATTTCTTTTTTGATGGCTGCCTAATTAGTATGCTTTAAATTTAGATGGCTTGAATTAATTGCAGCAAGAATTTCTTGAGAGAATTGGTGCTAAAATGAAGTGCACTAAATTGTGAGGTTTTCAGTCGAATGCTGGAGGTGTTCCACCAAGCCCTTCACACATCTCTGTGACAGAAGGAGTGTAATATATTATTTTCCTATTAATTTCCAATTTAAGAAAGTCTTATGAATAATATTACTGTGGAACAAAAATAGCTAAATATAGTGGAAGATTCAGAAGATTTTTTTTTTCCTTTGCTTCTCTCTGTTGCTGCTAGCTACCAAATGCAAAGGAAATGTTCCAACGTTTTTTTGTTTGTTTTTTTTTGTTGTTTTTTTTTTTGCTGGACAGTGCAATGGTAATTGAAATTGTTCCCAGCTGTGTGAGAGAAAAAAGTAATCTATGGGAAGCAGGTTCATCCTATTGCAGAGGAAATCTCAGGGAGAAGTTTGACCATTCTGGACAGTGTCTGCTACTAATGAACTAAAGAGCTATTTATGAAAATTGAATCAGAATTTAGGACTGATCCTGCTCTGAGCAGAAGTCTATATTTTTACTGCTGTTAAAAAAAGAAGCCTAGGGTATCCACAGGCTTTAGATGTTGGAAGTGAAGTGTGATGAGTCCAGTGGTATGTATTTACCATAGATCACATTTTCCCAAAGACAGTGCATGGCAAAGAGCACTTCAAGCACTGGGAACTCTATCTCTGAGTTTATTCCTTAAAGGCAAGAGTTTTGAGAAAGGAGATCTATCCTCATCACTTTCAGCAGTTATCTACTACAAATTAAAAGTCAGCATTTAAAAAAAATTGCTTCATTCCTGAAATTAGAATCAGGGTTGTGAGGATGCTGGGCTGGAAAACATGTGATGGAGAGGTGAAAACTGAGGGGGAAAAAAAAAAAAATGAGAGGGTATGCAAAGGAAGATTGAAAGCCTGCTTAAGGGAAAGAAAAAAAAAAAAGATTAAGAAATTCTGATACCAAGTTCCCAGTATACCCAGGGTTAGCCCTGTAGGCAGCTGCTCGATAAATAAAATATAACTATTAGAATGGGAATTTTGTGGGTTTTGAAGGCAGATGAGCCAAAAAGGTTTCATCTTCTGTCTGACTCTGCAGGAGCCATGCTAAGACCTAGAGGTCACTCTTTGCATAGTTTGCATGCTGCAGAATTATTGAAAAGCTTTCCTGGACATATCAGCATTCCAGTCTTTAAAGAGAACATTAAGAATATCAGCAGAGTAGTCAGTATCTAACTTGTTCAGAAAAATATAAATTGGTTCTTTAGTAATTCATTACTTGATTTATAATACATGGTAAAAGGATAGGAACTCCAGGAAGATACTGGAACTTCCCAGCATTGCAGTCTACATCTACCATCACTGCGAGTAATGAAGGATAATAAAACAAATTGTACTGTAAATAATAAATAACCTCTTCATTGTATATTTAAAAACAGAAAGCATGAAAGGGAAAATTCTCAACAGCGGAAAAACTTTAATAGCTCTTCTTAGTGCTTGTGGCACCAGTTGTGGATTTCTGTTGGAAGGAACCCAGTTACTATAGATTGGTCTATAGAAACAAACAACGCAAAAAAAGGAAAAAAAGAACAATAAAGGAGAGGAGAGGAGAGGAGAGGAGAGGAGAGGAGAGGAGAGGAGAGGAGAGGAGAGGAGAGGAGAGGAGAGGAG
>JAWWEE010000085.1:68665815-68684372 GCA_035221455.1 Xenops minutus | reverse complement strand
AAAAGAAAAGAAAAGAAAAGAAAAGAAAAGAAAAGAAAAGAAAAGAAAAGAAAAGAAAAGAAAAGAGAAAAGAAAAGCTTTACAAAATAAAAGAACAAGGAGCAAGATAATAAAATGTTCATTTGATGAGGGACAGTGATTCATAGCATGTGGGAACCTCAAGGGAATGCAAGGGCACAGAGGAAGGAAAACTCAAGCAAACAGTCAGGACAAGAAAAAGTAAAGTATTTAATAATAGTTAGAAATGTTTTTGCAGCTGGTGCACAAAACTAGGGTTCCAACTGCTTGTCACCATGGAAGATCTGTCCTTTTTCACAGGAAAGGGTTTATTCTCTAGGTGTTTTTTGCAGGAGTGGGTAGGGTAAGGGAGTGTAATTGCAAAGCTAAAATGCTCTGGGATTTTTTCAGGAGAGAAAATTACTCTATTCTCTTTCTGCCCTTCTTTTACTTTTGTATCAGTACAGCTGTGATGCTTATATAGCTGCCATGCTCTATTCCACTGGGGTTTCTCTTCATTGAGTGGGTAATTGTATTTTACAAAGAGACCTGGGATATCTTGTGCCAGCTGGAGAGTTTTCAGCAGCTGTGTAGTGCAACATTTCAGAACACATAGCGCACACACCAATTTCTTAGTTGATATCATTTTTGCCTCCATGAATTTAGCAACCTTGGTGTGTTTATGTTCCACATTCAGGCTTTTGGTTCCAGAGTTGGTTCCCAAACGTGACAGAGATCCACAGGTTTTTGCTGAAGAAGATCTCATAAAATGGCAGAATCACAGAACAGTTGGGATTGGAAGGAACTTCTGGAGATCCTCTAGTCTAATTCTCCTGCTGAAGCAGGTTCACCTAGAGAAGGTTGCACAGGATTATGTCCAGGTGTGTTTTGACTATGTACAGAGAGGGAGACAGAGATGTGTTGCCCAGAGAAGCTGTGGGTGCCTCATTCCTGGTAGTCTTCAAGGCCAGGTTGGATGGGGCTTGTTCTAGTGGAAGGTGTCTCTGCCCATGGGAGGAGAATCGGGAAAAGATAATCTTGAAGGTACCTTCCAACTCAAACCATTCTGTGATTCAGTGAACCACAGGGCCCTGTCATTAATACCATCAAATTTTGCAGTGCCAGTTTAAATACTCCTGCTTTCAGCTGTCCTTTGTGTGACCCCAGCAAGGATAATTCCACTCCAGCAGAATCAGTCATGCCATCACTTCACCCAGCAACAAACTAGTAATCCATTAATCAGAAAAAGTCTGTTCAAAGTAAGATGCAGGGCAGGAGAGCTGATGGGGTATGCTCATATTCTGAGCCAAGACTTTTTACAAAGCATGATTATGAAGGTAATAGCAGTTTAATCAGTATTAAAAAAAAATAAAATAAAAAAAATCACGTTTTGTTTAGATATCACAACAGGTCCCTTTCAGGAAACTCATCATTACTTTCCTTGCTAGATATAAGAGCAAATGGGTAGATATATCAGGTAGATTTCTAAAGTTACTTTGAAGTCCAGAAGCCCTCTACTTCGAGTGAAATCCATGTGAGTGATATGCCATACTTTTCAAAATGTGGGCCATTACACCCAAACACCATTTCTATTGCCCAGTTTCAGAATATCCATACAGAATGAATGAAACATCTTAACTGTGTTTGCAATCTCCTGTCCCCCCCTCCCCAATCCAAGAAACTCTAGGGACTAGCAAAGCAGTCATTATTTTTTCATGATACCTTCCTTACTGCCTAATTAGCAGTCCTACTAAGAAGTGGTTCTGTACTTCACTGAAGAAAATAATATATCAGTTCCTTTTTAATTACAACTGAAATACTGCCACACACAGCATTGCAAGATATAGTCTCCATGGAATAAAAAGGAATCAGATGTAAGAATCTCACTAGGGTCTATTTATTAGCCTTGGTTCAGCTGCATCTCAAAGGGCTCATCACTCAGTGGGATCATCCACTCTGTGGTGGAGTTGACATAAGACTTAGCTTAAACTGTAGTATAGTGATGACAACTGCCATTTCCAAATGGCCAACAGAGACATACAAACTATTATTTTGCATTTCACATAAAGTGATGCAGAAAGCTTCTCTTGCACTGAATATTCAGACAAGCATGTCTTAGACAAAATATAAGTAATATAGCAAACCATGACTGTCTTGAAACAAGGCTATTTGCAGAGCCGTAGGAGTGTGATGCTCTAATTCCTGTCATCTTTGTTTCTGGAATGGGCTTTAGGTGCTTGTTTCTAAAGTGTTACTTCTGCTAGCAAACTCACATGTAGATAGGTAGGTGTTTAGATTCACTTTTATTTGTTTAATTTTCCCCTACTTTTATTTGTCCAACTATGTGAACTAATTTCCATCCAAGTTTCTATTTATGTCCTGTCTTAGTAATCTTAACAAAACTGTTTGCCTTCCTGGTACCCAGGGAATTGTATGGGAAGCAATCCAAAGAGCTGTGCATATGGCTAATATATATTTGTATACACAGATTAACTAGCTTTGCTCATGGCCTTCAGCTTTTGAAAAGAGGTTAAATCCCCCTGATTACCAGATAAATCTTGGATTACAAATCAGGCTGTGGAACAAAGTATCTTATACCTAGGATCCTACATAACATATTTGGAAAACCCCCTGAAAATATGCTTAAAGGATTGACAGGATCATCCCTGTGAATGTAAAGGCCACACCTGAGCTGTGAATTTGTGCAAAAGTCTAATCAATCTCAGTCTCTAAGTGGGATCCACAAAACTGTTGTATTGCCTCAACTAACAGAACAAAAAAGTGTATTCCTATACTATTTAATCTGCCAAGGTATTTTCCATATTAGTTAAGGTAACAGTATACGCCCTCGACTTTCCACTGTGATTATAAAACGTACCACATTTGTGTTCCTAACTTGCTGTATCAGCAGTTTTGCATTGTGCTACATTAACATTGTGCATTTAATACCTGGTTCTGCTAATGAGATTTGTAAGTTTTATATTAAGGGCACACAGAACAAAAATCACTAACTGGAAGAAGGTGATTTTTTTTTTTTTTTTCCCCCCCTTGTTTTGTTTTGGTTTTTTTTTTTTTTTTTTTTTTTTTTTTTTGTGTTGCGGTTGTTTTTTTTTCCCTGACATATTCATAAAATGACATGCTAATAAAATAGAATTTCAGTAGTTGCTAATAAAAATTGATTTTCATATTAATAGTTCCAGACTTTTATTCTGAGAATGAAAATTAAGAGTCAGTGTACCCATTCTGAGAAGGAAGGACAAATCACAGGCATTCTCACTCGGGGCAGGAGTGGAAAGGGTCAGTAGTCCATGATGGTGACCTTATCTTTAGACATGTTCAAGCGTGTTTCTACATCTTACACATTGTTTGATCAATATCACCTCATGGAAGGAGTAAAAGTGGAGATTCTGCTCATTGCTTATGACCATTAGCCTCCTAAGTGTTTTCCTGAAGGACTGTGGGGGGTGGCACTGATGTCTTGGTCTTTTCCTTAAAGAGACCAACCAACCTATTGCACAGTTTTGTGATGTGTCAGTGACAATACTTGTTTCACTGCTTACTGTGGGCAGCTGGTCAATGTTGATATATGCTTCTGATGCAGTATTATAATCTGGTGGAATATGTTGGTATCGGAGGGAATGTGTTGGATTTGTCCATAAATTTTGTAGGAATTCTTTGAAGAATATAATTTCACTAAAGAATTTAATAATTAAGAGTGTATCAGATCATGCAGGCCTGAAATTTATAATTTTCGTTGAACTTTTAGCATGGCAGCTTTTAGATGGTATTGACTACAGAGGAGTTTTCCAAGATTTTCACCTTCTGAAAACAACTTCAATTAGTCCTCAGATACATTCTGATATATTCTTTAACAATTCATCAGCCAAGACTACATCCTTGTGACCCAGTCTCATCCTAACAGATATTTGGGATGGCTAATTAGATGTGTATCTGACTGCTCTGTAGTGAACAGAGAAATTCTGCACCACAGGAGAGTGTTTCAAATCTTAGGACATATACTGGAAATGGAACTAGGCATTGATCTAAGAGCTAAAAAGTAGGACAACAAAATCTGTGTGAGCATATTAAAGCCTATGATGCTCTGCTCAGTGCTTAGCCAAAACATCTATTTGTCCTTAAAGATTCATCAGAGCTTAGTCAGTCTTCTCATAACAGAGGCTATTTATAAACATATGCTTCCCCGAACTTTCATTTGGACTGGACAGTAATCATCACTCAAGGAGATGTACCAGCAAGTGTATTCACATGAAAAGTATATAGATGGTTTGTTTTACTTTACTTAAAAGCTTTTAGCTCAAGGTCACTTTCTCTCTGGCCATTGTTAGGGGAAGTCAGATTCGATGACCTTGGTGGCTCTTCTGTGCCCATGAAATATCTTTTCATTTGAAGTTTAAGAGGTCTGAGGTTTCTTTCTCCTTAACACTGATCGACGTGATGAATGAGGAATGGGTGGCAACATGGGACACTATTCTGCAGGTTTGGATCATAAAAACCTGACTGTTGAAGATATATATAAAGTATTATTTTGCATATTTTCTCTGACTGACATCTTCTCCACACTGATAAAAAGGCTGAAATGCTCTTCCTTTTCCTCTTTTTCTCCTGTCTTGTCTCTTTGGATTAAATTGCCCCAAAATAATTACAGTCCTTAGACATAAAAAACAATAACACATTTTTAAATTACGGCAATATTAAAAGAAAAATAAATCATATTCTGTGAATTACAGATATGCAGGATTTTATGGATTTTGTAAGGAAAAATCTCCCTCACATCCTGAAAATACTGTTTTGTCTTCTTGTTGCAGTTTTGTGAGGCATGTCTTAGTGCCCTGAACAATATGCTAACACCAGAAACCCACTATTTCCTTGACTCTACTTCCATCTGTTGGCAAAACTGTAGATTGCGCTTGGGAAAACAGATCTCATAATACAAATATTTGGTTTAGGTTTCCAGAAAAAAAATAGACAAAGAGTAGAAATCCTGAACACCTGGCATATGTTGGATTTTTCTCATAACCTGTTAAAAGTCTGTATGGTAAACTCTTAAACCTTTTAAAATTCCTTATTTAACTATTAAAAAAAACCCCAAGCCAACTGTCTTTCAGACACCCAGTGCATAAAGAAGTTCTTGCACAATTAAAAGCTGCCTTTTTCCCACCATAAGTACATATGCTGGTCTAATAAAAAGCCAGTATCCCCTTCCAAAAGCCTTGCATCCCTTATTTTTTAAAACAACCACAGCTGTAGGGTAATCCTGCTGTAAGCTGTTGCACAGCTGTTACACAACATTCCTGTCTGCTGGCTCAGAGTTTCAGGCAAGAAGCTTTCATTTCTTAAAATAAATATAATTTATGTGTAGGTTTATGGGTATTGCTATATCAAAGTATACTGCATCTTTTTGTATTTTGGTGCTACTAAATTGAGAGATTATTTTTACTCCACATTGAACAGCTTGCAATTATTAACACAATTTCATGAAGCAAACTAAATAATAATTGATAATCTAGCTGTTGACATCAGAAATCTGTGAATTTGGTTCAACATCAGTTTGTCTTCTAATTTTAACACTGCCTTCTTCAGGAGGATGTGTCTGTTACATACTGCAGGGCAAGAGTGGTGTTTGAGGGTTGAACAAAACTGCAGACTTTTCACTGTGATACGTTTTGTGTTTCCAGAGGTGATATTTACACACTCTCCAGGAGCCCGGTCAGACCTCAGACTCTTCATTCCACTTTTATGTGTTTTGGTGCTGTTTTTGATGCTGGCAGTTAAATTCTCTCTGAGTTTTGCCATTCCTTGCCTTATTGTGTTGTCTTCCTTATCTGTTTAGTCTCTAGAACATCTTTTCCCTTTCAGGTTTTTCCTCTCATTCTCCATAAATCTCCCCTAGGTCTAAAAGGAAATAACTCTTCTTTTTAACTTTGGCATCGTACTGTAGGTGATATCATATCCTACCATGATCTTCACTGCAAAAACTCTCCCTGAAATTCTATTTTTCCTATTCTGAGTCTTTTTACATCTAGGGCATAACTCTCCTCTTTTATTTCAACCTAAATAAAATAAATCATGCACACTGAACTTCTTCAATCTGGTCCTAATCTTCATTCTCTGTAACCATAGGCAACATGAAGGGATGTCACTCAGGGAACGCAAGATACCTGGGGCCTTGGGCAAATATCAAAAGCTCTCTTCAGTTATCATAGGGCTTAGAGGTAGAGAAATATTTTAGTTTAGCAGGACTTTCTCTTTTGTAGACATAAGAAAACCACTCTGAAAATACTGTTGCTTAGTTGTGTGCAGTATTTCAGGGCTAGGCATTTTCTTCTTATTCCCAATACTGCTAAAGTTCTCTTGCCCTCATCTTCTTTGCAAATAATACTTAATACTTGCCTAATACTTAATTTTTGTCATGTTCTATTCCTCACTGAAACTGTGTCCCAGTGAATGGATAGTAAAGTCATCTATGCCTTACAGAGATCATTACTCAAAGAATCACAAAATGGTTTGCTTTGGAAAGGACCTTAAAGCCCATCTTGTTCCTAAACCCTGCAAAGACACTTTCCAATATCCCAGGTTGCTCCAGGTGCCATCCAACCTGGCCTTGGACACTTCCAGGGATGGGGCAGCCACAGCTTCTCTGGGCACCCTGTGCCAGGCCTCTCCATTCTAATAACCAAAGTGGGAAAAAGGAAGAAAAGAGAGAAACACAGGTAAGGTAACTTTAAAAAGATCACTAGCAGATGGAAAGACACCTATGTATTAGTGATTTGAGAACCATGGTTGTTTTGAATCCCTACTCTACCATACAGGTATTAAAACATTTCAAGATTGACTTCACATTTGCTTTTCAAAGAGAGCAACCCTCTTGCCATGCATGGATAGGATGAACAATCCAGGGATGTCTTTCACACATGTGAGCTAATGGCTGCCTGCAGATTGATGCCAGTCCCAAAATATGAATTCTAATTCTTTACCTATCTGTCATGCAATACCACAGAAGATTCCATTCTGATTTTAAAACTATTTTCCATTAGGCACAAGGAAGAAGCATAAAGGCTGGATATATCCCTTTGAACAGGGCTATGAACTCTTATTCAAGTTTCATCAAGTCTTAACACACTGTACTCCCTATTAAAAAAAAAAATAAAAAAATTAAAAATTAAAAATTATTTGGTGTTCAATTAAAGAGTTACAAAATATGATCATTAGGAAACAAAGCACAAAGTATCTTGTGTCATTAGATTTGCAAATAGACTGTGATTTAGAAAACAAACAAATAGAAAAACTTTGATATATTTCCAAATTGACTTGGAAAGATGAGAGCAGTGATCTCTGGATTGCATTTCAAATTATTTTTCACTGCTGAATTATTACGTGATTATTGTTTAGAAATGATGAGTTGCTATCTGGTGATGCTATTTTGCTTTTCTGAAGAGATAATAAATTAAAAGCTGTTCCTTCTAATTTTTTTGTTTGTTTTTCTCAGATTAAGGAGCATTTAAAAAGCAAAAAGTTGTTTTCTGTGTTTGTTGTTTTGTTGTTGTTGTTGTTGTTTATTTAGGGGTTTTTTTGGTAGGATTCTGAGATTGCCTCTGCTCTAATTGGGATTTAATTGCCACTGATGACTGCCAGCTGTCCAATGTGAAAGAAAGCTATTAACAGGTCTGCCAGAAAAAAGGAAATTTCTGTTCTGTGAAATGATGAGATTAAAGTTTACAGAATTTTCTTTTTCTCTTCACGGAAAAGAGAAGGGAATCATTTCATGCCTACCTGAACTGGTTCAGTTCCCTCTGATTGGAAATAGTGACTTAAATCTCAATCTTTTCCCTTTGTAAGAATGCTCTGAGGAATTTTATTGCAAAGATAATTTTTGATCTTGACAAAACTGACTTTTCCACTGATGGATGTTTTGGGACTTATATTGACACTGTGTGAATGAATACAGCTGAAATTAACTGGCACGGCCAGCATTCATAACCTCAGAGGACTCACCACAAAATGACTGCTGTACCCTGACCTTTGAGAACATTTCAGGAGGCCAGGGTTCAATCCCAGGATAAAACACAGTAGGAGAAAACTGAAGCTGTGTGCACTGTGATAACACTGTTATTTCCAAAGTTTGCAGTCTCTTCAACTGGAAATCTAAAACACTTCAGATTAAATGATCTGTAAATGCCCAGTGGCAAAGTGGTCCAAACCTTAATCTGCCTGTTGAATCCACAGCTAGTGAATAGGGCTGATAGTACACAGGAGACAACAGCTATGAAACATTTGGTTTTTATCTCAGGCTCATTTTATTCCCCAAAGTTCTGTGTTCTCAATATGTTTTACCCTATGTATGTAAGCTTTACAGACAAAATATAACCTCCCTTGTCTATCTGCTTACATTCCTGGTCCAAATTATTAGCAGACCTTACAACCAGAGAAGCAATGTTACTAAACAGACCCAGATGGAGTTCTTAGAGTCAAAAGTTTATAGGTATGGAGAGCTGTTATTTATCATATCTGAGCAATGGTTTAAAGAAGGCAGGGGAATGTAGGTAATCAAAAGATAAGAGGGATGGAGAGTTCAGGCTGACCTCTGTGCATCTTACTATTGGAGACACATTATGAGTTAAAATGAGAGTCCATGAATTACAAAGAGAGGTTGGTGCTACTGGTGTACCATAAGTGGAGAGAGTGAACACATGATTCTGGTTTATTAAAAAAAAAAAAACAACAAAAAAAAAGTCCTCAAGCCCTGGCTCACTCCTCTGACCAATCTCTAAATCAAAGCCACCCTTTGGACTCAAGAACTATTTGTATCTCTTTTTTTTTTTTTCTTTTTTCTTTCCCTCCCCACCCTCCCCCCTCCCCCTGCAACATGGCAGTAGCTTGCAGCTAGTCTTTCATTTGTGTACCTTTTACCAGGGGAAGAGTTATTACCATTTTGATAAGGTGGCCTTCTTAACCAAACACTTTATCAACATCTTAGCAGAGTGAATATTAAGACAGTTCCCTGGCGGTGATGGATGCAGAATTTGGCTTGAAGGCCTCTGTCTTTTGAATTGCAGCAGTCCTTCCCACTTCCTCTGAGAAAAGGAAAATAAACTTTTTGGTTTTTTAATCCCTCATCTGTATGTTGATATGATTCTTTCATCTTCAACAATTTATTAACTAAGGACTAGGATAACTTATTCCCCTATTCCCTGAAAACTGATAGAAATATGCACCATTTCTAAATTTCTCACATTTCCTTTTATTATGAAATTCCCTGAAGATCCCAAC
Source organism: Xenops minutus (assembly GCA_035221455.1). Classification (NCBI taxonomy): domain Eukaryota; kingdom Metazoa; phylum Chordata; class Aves; order Passeriformes; family Furnariidae; genus Xenops; species Xenops minutus. The sequence goes on along the minus strand of JAWWEE010000085.1, from coordinate 68,675,087 downwards.
CTCCCTGCTACTCTGTTGAGACAAACAGTAAAAACAGAGCCAAGACATGTGGAGATCTTCTCAGCTTATTTATCCTTGGATATTGCTGATGCATCATGGATTTTTTTTTCACATGCATTTTGGTTTCCTCTCCAGCAACTTAACTCCAAAGATACTGAGCTCATCTGTCCCAGAGCTCACCTCTGTCCTAGTGTAAGTCCCCACTCGAGGCTGTCAGCAACATTTCTTCTCCAATGATTTCTGCAAACAATTCATCTTTCCTTTTCCCCCTTCTCCATCTTTTCCCACTGGTAGCTTCTAAGACATCCTATGTTAGTGAGAGCTCCTCTTCTTCATGACAAGGACACTTTGCAGCAAAGGTTAAAATTTCCCCACTGTACACATTTACAATAACAGCATAAAGCAACAAAATCAAGAAATTGAAAAATGTAGCTGTTACCTTTATAGAAATATTGGTTTATATAACACTTGAAGATAGTAATTTTATATGACTATTTACTTTTTATCACGTAGTTTCCTGCTAAAGAAATTCTTTTGCTCCGTTTCTCTTTTTCATGCCTTCTGAATCTTTTTTTTTTTTTTCTTTTCTTACTACAGGGAAAAAAAAAATTGCCTGAATTACCAAAAAAACCCCCAAAATTGAAATGGTGCTCTCTGTTTAAACTTGTCGTTTTTTGAATGCTGCTATTATTTCAATTAACTGGTTGAAATACAGAGATATAAAGAGTTCAAAATAGTGAAATACCCTTCTGTGTCTCATTTAATTACATCTACTTCTTTATGTTTTAAATTGCTTAATTACTTTAATTCAGCTCCTAAAGAATTTTACTGGATTACTGTTAGAAATTGTTATGAAAGTGATAAAGAATTGGGATGACAATTCTGCTACAAAAACAGAAATAGGTATGTACACACTAAATGGGGGAATTACCAGAAGCTTTCATTTCAAATAGAAGTAGCCCCTTCATTTCCACTACTTTACCCCGCATGATCATCACTTGACTGGGGTCATACAAAAACCCCTTTTCATGTCACTCCTCAAAATCAGAAGGGCTGTGTAAAGATAATTCTCCCTTGCTACACAGAAGGGCAGGGCAGAGAAGATATGACTACAAGACTCTGTTTGTCCTTACTCCTGGCAGAAAGTTCAAGCAGTTCATAAAATATGTGAATAAAGGAATATATTATGGTCTCAGAGAAGTTTTTTAAAAAAAAAAACAAAACCAAACCTGGCTATTCTTAACTAGTCATAGACAATGTTGTGGACTACCCATCACTGGAAATGTTCAAGGCTAGGTTGGATAGGGGCTTGGAGAAACCGAGTCTAATGAAAAGTATACCTGTTCATGGCAGGAGGTTGGAATGAGATGATCTGTAAGGTTGTTTTCAACACAAACCATTCTGTGATTCCATGAGTGGACCACAGAGAGTTTCCACACAGCACAGTGGTCTCTCTCTTGAGACGTTCCTGGAGACTTTCTCCTGCAACTCCAGCAGACACAACATCCTGAAGCGCTGGAAAGTCAAAATTCAGTTTTTTTCTGTCAGTGAGGACAGTGTGTAATCTGAGTGGAAAGCTATGATGAAGATGCCAAATTAGATAGACTGCTCAAGTGTTTTTTTTTTATTATTTTGCTCAGTCAGGGCCACTCTCTTGTGCCACACAGATCTTTTCTCCATTCAGCCTGTACATTAAACTACCATAAAGAAATGACAACACATCTAGCACTGTTTCCTGAAACTTTAAGGTTGCCACCAACATACTTAAACCATATCTTCTTCCAGTACTGCAGATATGTGTAAAAATGCTCCTCCAAAAGCACATTCTGGAGTTTGCACAAGTCAAAGAGATGTCCCTTGACTTCAGACCCCAAAGGTAGGGATGTAATTGAAGGCAGCAGCAGCTGCAGGAGTTGCCTGCATTTTTTGCAAGTAAGAAGAGCTTTGAAGCATATGGGATGCATTTATTGTTATGAAAACTCTTCATATCAGAAGCCCTGATAAATACTGCATAGTCAGAGCAGGATTGAATATTACTAGCAAAGAAGAATCTTTTTTGAACTCACACTGTTAAAAGATCTTCTGTGCCTGAGAGGTTGTGTGGGTAGCAGGACCGAACCAGATGTTTGCCAAAGCCTCACTGATGTTTATCCTCCCTATTTTTCTTAAAATGGGAGCTGAAAAAACACACATTCTGAAAGTCTGGATTTGGGTAATTTTGTAGATAGGTTGAGTTACACTTGTCTGGCATATTATATTTTGAAGTTATATAAAGCTTTAACTAATTAGAAGCTATGGATTCTCTCTGGATCTCTGATGCTTTAGAAGAAAACCAGTTAATAGCACTCTTGTAGCTCACTCATCTCTTATAAACATTTACTACTCAGTGATGAAAAATTAAAAAAAAAAATATGAGTCTTTATATGGGGGAAATTTCATATTTTCCTGTCTTTCAAAAGCACTTTTTGAGAGCTTGTTCTGTTTCCCAAGCCTCCTCCTCTGTAATTGTCCAGAAAGGATTATTCTGTATTTTGCTGATATACACACATAACAGTGCACAAGATGTTTAAAACATATTCTCTTCATTTTCTTAGTTAGCTGTTGGAATTCTTCAGGTTTTTCATTGTAGTATACATCTTGGAAATACGATTTTTGGAGCAGGGTGAGTTAGCACAGTTTTATACTTTCTCTTCCACATTATTCAGCTCACCATATTTATTGTTCATGCAAAGGTTTGCTGTGATTTAGAGATTCTCTGGCGTGCATAAGGATGCCTGAGTGCCATGGCTTGCAATGCTAATGAGGACACTGCAATATGTTGTACTCAATGATCTTTTCTAGCTTAATGATTCTATAACTCTGTGGGTAGGAATATTATTTCCTTCATGGTAGGAATCGTTAGGAGAAAGGGTATGACCTGAATTACATAAGAAGTCAGGTGCCTTATAGCTGTGTTGACTGAATATTTGGTGTTTATTGTGCATCTCACAGTTTATTTTGAAAAAGTAATTGTGATTTTTCTTTTGTTTTCTTTGTTTGTTGTGTTTTTGTTTTTTGTTTTTTGTTTTTTTTTTTTTTTTTTAAACAGGAGCAAGTGTGTTAAAATGAGACAATGCAAGCTACATACTCAATCAGAGATGATACTAGGCTGAGTGGAATTTTGAATAATTTTTTTTTCTTTTGTCACAAAGTTTTAAACTACTGCTTTTTTTAGCTTCTTATTTCTGATAAAAAGTTTTCAAACTCTATGGAAATGAAATAAAAATAGAAATGCAATTTCTGAGAGCATAATTTGAAGTGAGAATTAGAATATTTCACTTAAATACACATGTCAAAACAAAATTAAGGGTCTTTTAAAAAAAAATAAAAAAAAAAAAAAGTATTTTTGCCTGAAAGAATTTAATGGAACAGATGTTTATTTCTCAAACATTCTTATCAACTGAAATACACATTTCTATATTTTTATTTTTGATAATAATGTTTTGGGCAAAACCAAAAAGTGCCTGCTTTCAGCAATAAAACTTTTGTTTCTTAATTCGTGGACAGATGGTGAATTTCATATGCACTCCATTTTATATCTCTCTTTCAAATGAACTAGTTTTATGTTGCAGCGTTCAATAAGTAGTGATACTCATCTTGGATTTTTTCCTCCTGCTCTGATTAAGGTCTGAGGCCCTTAGGAAAGACTGTGGGTGTTGGAGTTCTAAGGGAAACACCTGCAGATTTGGATGAGACATGCAGGCACCTGCAGGCAAAGCTGACACATGCTCAGAAGGGTTTTTTTCCCTTCTCTTTTTATTCACAACATCTTTTGCAATGTCTTTTGCCATGCTGGCTGTCCTTGTGTTTCATCTGCACCTCCCTTTATTTATAAGTTCAGAGATAAAAGCACCTGCCTTAGCAGTGGTCTTTGCCATTGTCCTCAGAGCGAGCAGGAGTAAATCCTTCTCTTTGCACTTCAGCTCATTGCTCAGACTAGTCAGATCTTTCATACTGAAGATGTTGATGGGATCCTACACAGCTGCAGGTTTGTGCAGAGAAGGACTGTAATGCTTCATTATAGAGTATCCAGGACCATGATGAATAGCTATAATTCCCACACATGGCATTATTCCACAGAAAATTGTGCACCCTGCTTGGACCAGGCATTCATTCCATCACTCCAATTACAAATGAACTTCAAAGAATATAGCAGGAATTCATCCTGATGTCTGTGGAGCAATATTTAGAAAGGTTCAGCATCCAAAATGCTGAAAAATATTTTGAAAACCAGATTAAAAAAAAAAAAAAATCCACTGAAAAGCAAGACTCAGAGGAGACTACTTGTAAAGTTCAGAATAAAAATTTTAAAACACTGAATTAAAGTACTTTTTAAAGGTCCTCAAGATCTATCTGCAAAATAAGTCATCCCAATGCTTACAAAAAAAAAAAAAGCTGCCTATGCAAAACAGCTATTTACTGATGACTCTGTCTATAACATCTCTAAATAAACAGAAAATTTCACAGAGTTAGCACCTTCATGTATCTTGGCCTGTAGTCATGGCCAGAGTATTTCCAACATAGTGAGTGAGATATAACAACAGGTAGTGGGGTTTGGGTTTGTGGTTTTCAGGGTTTGTTTGTTTATTTGTGTGTCAGTTTGGTTTTGTTTGGGTTCTTTTTTCTTTGTTTGTGATTTTTTGTTTGTTTATTTTAGTATTTAAGTGAATTTAGCTGGAAACAAGGATTGAAATCTGCATTAAGATGAAGAGGACTTCACTTCCTAAAACTCCATCTTACCCACTAACTTACATGTTGGTGAAGATCTCCAGCATCTTCTATTCAAGTAGCACAAGTATCTTATGGTCAGACACTGAGCAAGAGGAAGTACAACCCCAGATTTCACTGATTTACCAGCAAAAGGAGTCCCAGTGTTATTGATGCACTTATTAATCAAATTGTCCTTAAAGAAACTACATGAAAATGACAGGCAGATGATTTGGCACACAGATGCCTCTTTTCCTGTCCTGGGGCTCCCACTGCTCTTCTGGAGATCTGTGCACTCACTCCTCATCACTCATGCTAACATAGACCCAGACTCCTTAATTAACTCCCTGAAAACAAAGGTGAGATGCACAGCAGCAAAACTCTCAGAGCATAGGCTGCTGTACAAAGAAAGGACTGTGTCAGTCATCAGGAGCTGCCAGGCTTTGCCCTGGCAGACAGATGTGGGCACCTCTGTCAGTCAGTCTCACAGCTCAAGACACGACACCCACTTTGGGAATTTCAGATGTTTGACCACAGATGACTGGAGTAACTTTTATTTATTTTTGAAAGAGGAAAAATTACTGTCTCTAAATATCTTGCTGGATGATGAGCCCCAACACAGTTCTATTTGATTTGGCAGTTGGCTGGATTTTTTAATTGTCTTTGACTGAATTCCAGTTTCTTAATTACAGGTGGCTTTCTTTGCTAACAATACCTTCCAAGGAATGAACAAACCCTTCAGATTTTTGAGGTACAGAAAAGACACTTCATAGGTTAATTGCTCATCAAGCCTCTGAAGATTTGTGTTAGGCCTGTTAAGGTGGTTCAGATTTTTTTAAATGTTACTCTAAAAAAAAAAAAAAAAAAAAAATAAAAAGTGCAGCACTTCTGTGTGACTTTTTGAGCACCTTGGTCAATCTCACAATTTGACCATATCTGAGACTATTTTTCTGAAATAATTTTCCACCAGATTGATCTGAATTGGCTCAGAAATGGGGTCCCAAGAGAGACAAACAGTAAGTTAGAGGTGTCTGATGGAGGGAAGTAAGACTATTCCTTTCATGTAAGTCATGCAGTCATGTTGCTGGGAACGAGCCAGAGGAATAAAAGTTAATCTGAGTTATGAATGTAGATAATCTTTTCTGACATCAGAACATTTATAGCAAACCTATTATTGATTTAAGAAGAAAAAGAAAGAAATAATATTTGATTAATTGAATCTGTTACAGTTTGTTCCAAGAGTTGTTTTTAGCTTTTAAGGAACTACAAAGTAGAGTTGTAATCCTATGTAAGCAAGACTGATCTAAGTTTTGTGAAAATAAGTCATACTAAAACTTATTGAACAATGTAATAGTGACATATTTGGAAAATAGAACATAATATTCATAAATCAAGTTGCAAGAGTGATGTTTTAGGATGTATTTTGTATTATTTTTTTCCTACAGGTGACATTTCTGGAAACGACACCTATTCTGTTTCTAACACCTGAGATTAAGATAAACATGGTAAATAATCCCTTTAGTTTTAGAAAGACAGACTGTTAACTCTGCCTCTCTTCTTTTTGTTATGTAGACTTGTAACTTCCTATAGCAATTTCTGCAACTGTTCAGAAAGGGACATACCTGACTTCATTGTGTTGTGTTGTCCAGGCAAATATTGAGCAGATGTGTTGACTCTTACACAGATCTTTAGCAACTGTACCATCTAGACAATGTTCTGAGTTTCCTTCAGCTTTAACCTGTCAACCTTTCAAACAGTAGAGAGATTAAAGACTCCAGTTCTTCAGTACTTTTTGTATGAGTGCGCTACAGCACTTGGGCTCATTAGAGAGAGACTCAGACCAAGAAGATGTCTTGATTTGCTAATTATTAGTCAGACACTTTATGGTTTCCCAGAAATGCTGGCTTATGAATTATAGCATCATAAAATGGTTTGGGTTGGAAGGGACCTTAAAGATCATCTAGTCCCACCCCCTGGCAAAGGCAGGGACAGCTTCCACTATCCCAGGTTGCTCCAAGCCCCATCCAGCCTGGCTTTGGACACTTCCAGGGATGGGGCAGCCACAGCTTCTCTGGGCAACCTGTGCCATGGCCTGCCCACCCTCACAGCCAAGAATTTCTTCCTAATAGGTTATCTGAACCTATCTCTGTCAATTTAAAAGCATTCCCCCTTCTCCTATCACTTCATACCCTGGTCAAAAGTCCTTGTCCAGTTTCCTATAGACCCTTTAGGTACTGAAAGCCTGCAATAAGTTCACCCCAGAGCCTTCTCTTCCCCAGGCTGAACATTCCCAGTTCTCTCAGGATTTCCTCATAGCTGCCACACAATTTCATTCTCTTTCATTCTTTCCTTTTTTAATCTTAGTTCCCAGAAAACAGAAAAACATAACAGGTAGAAATCCTCCTCACCAGTGCCTGCTGTTGCAGAACCATATACTTTAGAGCTGGAGTTGCAAGATAAGAGGTAGTGGATGCTCTCTGTGAGAAAACCAGCTCTGCCACAGCACTAAAATTTCCTGTGCTGACGTGCGTGTTATGAGCATGTATTTATGCATCCAGGAACATGGCTTTCTGCCTTGGAGAGAAATATAAATGGTCAAGTGCGAAAGTCCATGAAATAACCTGTGAGATTAGGCACTTTTTGTTAAGCTTTCCTGATGTTCACTGCTCTGGATCCCACTAGATGGCACCGAGCATCTGCTGCATCCTCTGCAGCAGGTACCGCACGCTCGCCCTCCTTCCCGCGGGGGGGGCTGTATATCAGCACAGAACCACTTTTGCAGCTAGCAGTAAACCTCAAAAGCTCACCATAATGAATGCCAAACCCATTCACTCCCTCTCCCCCGTGTCCAGGCCTGTTGCTAAAGGGCACAGAAACAGCAAGCAGTGCGGATGGTGACAGCACCCTCTGGGCTTGTCGGCGCCTCTGGAGCTGATCTGCACAGATCAGTATTTCCTCGAGCTCAGCAGGCACAGAAACAACACAGCTGCACTATCACACTCTCAGAAGAATATTATGTAGAGAGATATAAAATAATATATGCATAAACATAAAAAAGCATGACCAGCAGATCAAGGGAAGTGATTCTCTCAGTCCGCACTGTAAGACCACGGCTAGAGAACTGCATCCAGCTCTGGGGTTCCCAGTACAAGAAGGATATTGACCTCTTGTAGTCAGTCCAGAGAAGGCTATGAAGAAGCTTAGAGGACTGGAGCCCTTCTGCTGTGGATTCAAGATCAGCCTGGAGAAGAGAAGGCTCCAGGGAGTACTTAGAGACCCTTGTAGTACCCAAAAGGGCTCCAATAGAGACAGACAGGCCCTTTTCACAAGGACATGGACTAGTAGGACTAGGGAGAATGTCTTCAGACTGCAAAAGGGTGGTATTAGATTAGATATTGGGAAGAAATTCTTGGATCTGAGCGTGGTGAGACACTGCCACAGGCTGTGCAGAAAAACTGTGGATGTCCCATCCCTGGAAGTGTTCAAGGCCAGGCTGGATGGGGCTTGGAGTAGCCTGGTCCAGTGGAAGGTGTCCCTGCCTGTGGCAGCAGGGTTGGAACAGACTAGCTTTAAGGTCTTTTCCAACCCCAACCATTCTGTGATTCTAAGATTTGCAATTACACTTTCCTTCACCTGCCAAAGAAAGTCTTTTGCTCATAGAATGTCTATTTTCATCAATATCTGTCACTCACTGCAAGCCAGCACCTTCTAAGCAGTAATGTGGAAACTGCACAGCTTTGAATTTACACCCTCGTGAGGGAGTACATGTTTGGCAGAGACCTTGTAAGACCAGTCTGGAAGACATGGTTGAGACTGGTCCAGTAAAATTTTATCCAGTCTGGTAAGATTTTATCTGTGTAAGTTCCCTGAGGGTTAAAGGAATGTTACTGATTCCACCAAGTGAAGGGAATGGGAATTTTGCCATTGAATATTGAGAGATAATTATTGTTAAGACTGCAAAAGAAAAATCAAAAAGAAAAAGTTTACAGTTAGATAGAACTGTGCAGATTCTTTCATCTCCTCATTTCAAATCTGACATTTGAAAACACAAGGTATGTGTACTCTGTGTATAAAGCATGAAATCATAGAAATCCTAGAAATCCTTTGTCTTAGTTCGAAGGGAGAACTAAGATATGTTAACCAATAAAACAATTCCTCTCTGTGAAATTTAGAAACAGAACTTTAATTAGTAAAAAAAGGAAATATATATGAAAGGATAACAGTTCTTAATCCCAATACACAGATATATATATATATATATAGATAGATATACCAAGGAAAGAACCAAACAACAACAATTTGTAATAAACTCCTTCACCCCCAAAGGAAGGGGAGATGCAGTTATCTCCACGGACAGCAGGTGGCGCTGTCGCACCTCCCCTGCTGGCCGCTCTCTCTCAGGGTTGCAGTTATATTTATGGACAGCGGGTGGCGCTGTCACGCCCGGCTGGCTGGGCTCTCTCTCCCGGGAATGGCGGGAGCAGAGGTCGGGTCAGGTCCGGTGAAATAGGTGACAAAAACAGCAG
>JAWWEE010000085.1:68627843-68665715 GCA_035221455.1 Xenops minutus | reverse complement strand
TAGAGCCATTATCACCACATACATATTCAAAATGTCCTTTGTTAAACCTTTTATCGGTTCTAAGGCGTTGCCTCCAACCTTTGGAAGGAATTCCAACTGAGTTTTTAAACTATAACATCCTTTAAGTTGGAAAAGCCCTTTAACATCGGGTCCAAACATTAAGCTAACAATGTCAAGTTCTCTGCTAAACCATGTCAGTATTTACAGTGAGAGAAGACTTAAGATGGGATGTAAGACAGAGATAAAATATTGCAAGTGGAAAAGAAGGTAAAAACATTCCTCAGCTAAAATTTCAGTACCATATGGCAACAAACAAGATGATATAAAAATGGGCCCCCACAGTATTACAAGTGTAAAACAGGATGAAAACATTTTATTTAAAAATGTGAATAGTCAACACAGGTGAAAGGTGTCATGTGAGGATCAGTGAATAAAATGCATTATTAACACTTTTAATATAGATTCATCATAGAACCATAGTATCACAGAACGGTTTAGGCTGGAAGGACCTAAGGACCTAACCCAGTTCCAAGCCCCTGCCTTTGTCGGGGACACTTTCCATGAGATGAGGTTACTCCAAGCCCCATCCAGCGTGGCCTTGGACACTTCCAGGGGTGGAACCTTTTCAGGTACGTAGGCTCCATTTTAGGGACTCAGCTTATGACATTGAGTTACACTTTTTGCTTAGAATCAGTCTTGTTTCTCTCAGAAGCACCCAGCTACAAACACTGTAGGCTGCTAATTATCACGAAAAAACCTAATTGGAACCAACTTCTGTCAAGAAAACTGGAGCTAATTTTGTACTGGATGACACCATTTATTTCACATAAAAAAAAAAACAAAACAAAACAAAACAAAACAAAACAAAACAAAAACAAACCCAAACACACAAAAAAGACCCCAAACCCCAAAAAGCTTACTCATTATATTGGCTTGTTCATATGAACCAGTACTTAGGAATTTCCTTCATGCAAACTATTTAATGAAATTATTCTCATTTCACAACAAAAAGATACACAACAAACCCACCAAACACCCACGACCAAAAAACAATAAAACCAAAAACAAACAGAAAGCTGGATTTCACACATCCCTTTCTTTCATTTTTTGGAATGAAACACCCTATTTTTTTCCTCAGAGGCTTTAGACAAGTCTGCTCACAACAATGGCTGGGTTCCTTCCAGGAATGCATTAAGTAACATGACTGTAGTGTCACATATTGTTTCCCTTTCATTCTCTTCCCTGAGGGAAAAGCAGCATATGCAGTGGAGAGACTCATTTTGCTCCAGTATTTGGTACTAATTGGTTTTTCCTAAACAGTGAAAGCATCATGTCCTGGAATATCATGTTGCTATAGACCAGATGAGAAGTGACATGGGCTACCTGAGGCCAGATCATTGTTTGTCAGGAGGGGACAGAGTCTCCAGGCATTTTCAGTTTTTCACCTTTTTCTTATGATGAAACTTTGCATGATTAGAGTCAAAACCAAGCACAATATTTTGATTGCTTTTAAATTGTTCTTTTTCCTTTATGGAATTATTCTGTATATTCAAAACCAAATCTGAAGTCCTTTCTATGCAATTTCTATGCAAGTGAATTTGTTACACATCACTTCAGTTCTATTATACTTGGCAGATGATCTTTTGCTCACTTTTATCTGTAAATTCCTTGGGAATTTTATAGACAGTGCTTGAAATGGTAATTCAGGGACTCTGAAATGAAGCTGGTAGGCAAATGCAGAGAGCTGGAATGATACATCGTTATATACAAACCATTTCAGCAACAATTTGTGAGAATAAAAGCACAAAAATGGAGTGTCAACACAGTGGGTTTTTTTGAAAAACAGCCAATGTCTGCCAGACAAACGTGATGATTTTGGTTCAATACTGTATTTTCTTGCATTTTTTCCTGCAATCTGCTTTTTTAAACATTTCTAAGTTGGTTCCAGTGATATGCCAAGATTTATTACAGAGATTTTACCTGTTATATAGTTAAAATTTGATTATCTTCTTTCTCCGATATCTTGGACTTTCCTACTGTGTCATGATTAAATTTCTGGATTATTTGACTCCGATCGTGGTTTGAAAAACAAAAATGCTTAATCTTTGTTACCTCCTATTCTGATCAAAACCCCAACCCTATTTATAAACCTGTTTTTTCCAACCAGGAATGAACTAATTTTTCAGCTCTGTAAAATGATGAACCTTTCACCTTTAATAGCTTGAAATAGAAAGATAAGGATTAAGTACCTAATTCCAACAGAGTGGACTCAAGGCCTCTTAGAAATATAAGTAAACTTAATTGTATGTGTAGTTTGAGGGCCTGGACAAGACTCTACATTGAACAGAAGGAGGCAAAATATGCAGACGAACAGGGATATGAAGGCAGATAAAAATCTTGCAATATCTTCCGCAGCAAACTTGAATTTCCACAGCTTCTTTACAGATAGTGTAGAAAGTTACTAAGTGGCCAATTTGCTGCCCTGTGGTCTTTTCTAAGACTCACACCCAGGACTCCTGATTTGAGCTAAACCAGTGGTGCCAGAAGTACTGAAGGACCAGTTAGCATGGCAAGACCAATCTGTCTGAACTGATAAGGGTCACTGCTAGGGTTTGTAGTAAAACCAGACATCTTTCATCTCCGTGACAATAAAAGTTTTCCTGAAAAGTTAGTAAGAGAAACACCAATTCCAATATCAATCTTTAGACTTAAAAATGCAAAAATTACTTCTCCTTTTTCATCTTTAGAATGTTTTTCTTAGACTATAAATTTTCCATTGCACTAATTTACTTTTCTCATGGACAAAAAAAAAAAAATAAAAAAAATTAGGAGTTGAAATAAACATATAAAACTTATAATATAGAAAGTCTGCCAGCTAATACCCATTAGAAGGATCTTTAGCACATATTAATTCCTACAGACTGACCAAAACAGGTAGACAAAAGGTGTTACATAGCAGCTGTGTGACAGGACTGGCCTTTTGTCTTTTACCAGGTTCTTAAATCCTTTTTCCTCCTTTACAGCATGTGAACATCATGTGCTAAGGGAGCCTTGGGAAACGTGCCCAGAAGCAAATGGACTATTAGTAACTAAACTGGAAGAAGAATTGAGGATGAACTGTGTGTCTCTGTCTGCCTATATTATCATCTAATTTGTTGTGCTTGACTTTCATGCAAAGGCATAATTCACGTTTTTTCTAGTGAATCACAACACTAACTTAGTCATTGCATGCTCCCAGATGTAGTAAATGGAGACCTTTTCAGTGTAGTCAATAGAGACTAGGTGTGATTCATTCCATTCTAAACTAAAAGATTAAGGTAGGCCAAATGAGTCACTTCCAGGAGCTCCTACTTCTCTAGATAGACTTAAAAGGTGTTTTGGGTGACTGACTCTGATCGAGACACCATATGTGGTAGCTGCTTAATAATGAAGGAGATTGGACTCATCATGGATGTTTGTCATTACCCTCAAGGTAAGTAGCCACATGTACTTAACCACGTTTTTGTGCACTCAGCCACAGCCTTACACAGCACATTCCACATCAACGTCCCTGCAGTCTGCGCACAATGCTGGCTTAAGGGAAGAAGGGAACTATTTCTGTCTCTAGAATGTTTCTCCTCCTGACTGTGTAGGCTTATGGCAGCACCTCCATGGACAGGGTTTCTATCCCACTGCATTGTACACAGAACAGAATAAATCACAAAAATGGTTTGGGTTGGAAGGCACCTTAAAGACTATCCTGTCCAACTCCATCTGCCATGGGCAGGGACACCTTCTGCTACACCGGGTTTCTCAGAGTCAAATCCAACCTGACTTTGGACACTTCCAGGGATCCAGGGCAGCCACAGCTTCTCTGGACAACCTGTGCCAGGGCCTCACCACTCTCACAGCCAAGAATTTCATCCTAGCATCTAATCTAACCCTGCCCTCTGTCTGCTGAAACCAGTCCTCCCTATTCTGGCTCTGGATGGAGCTCTCAGGTCTCCCCAGAGCCTTCTCTTGTCCAAAAAGCCATTTCATTCCTCAAAAATGCAAATCAAAAAATTTGGGAAGTCTTTTTCGTGGGGTAAAAGATGATAGTATTCTCCAAGATTTTCCTTAACATCTTTAAATCTCTTCTTCAGCATTAATGCTTTCCTTTTTGTTAAATTCATAAAACTGTACTCCTTACATATTCCATGAAATATTCAAATTGCTATTTAAAACAAAAAAAAAAAGTCTCTAGGTTGTAAGTTTTATAAAAGTTCTTCTAAGTTACCAGTTTATTAAAGTACTTTGTTTCTTCTATAACTGCTTCCCTGAAGTCTCTCATCTTTCATTTGAGGACAAGCAAGTTTTCTCCATCCCAGAGAGATGAAAAACTGATGCCCAAAAAAATTTCAAACAAAATGCCTAAATAGTGAAATAGTTGCAAAAATAATGAAGTATTTCATTATTTTTATGGCTCTATTTGACAGGTAGCTTTTTCAGAGCTTGAGAAACATTGTACCTCATGAAAGCAATAATTTAATACCTCACAGAAAAGGAGAACTGAGCTGGTTAATAGAGTCTGGTTGGATTTTCAAGAAGTTTTTGTCAAAATTTCTCACAATAAAAGTGCTAAATGAAACCAGGTTAGTAAGTTATTTAGTTGAGTCCTAACACTTATTAAAATACAATTGAAAGATCAGAAATGGAAAGCAGGAGTAAACAATTCTCATATCTAGGATTCGTGTCTCTCATATTTATAAATAACCTAGAAAACTCAATAAATGATATAATACCACATTTTGGTAATGCTTTTATAATATTTACCTGTAGGAAAGAGGAAGGCTGACTGAAAAATTATAGGATCTTGCAAGAATCAGTGGCAGAATAGAAGAAAAACCTTATTTCAAACAAATATAAAGTGATGTGCATGGGGAAAACTAACCCCAAATATCTTTTTATTTTGTTTTGTTTTGTGTGTTTTCTTTTTTTTTTTTTTTTCTTTTTTTTTTTGTTAGAAGAAAGTACTCTACTAAATATTACAGCTGAGAGATGAAGTTGTGGTGTTTAGGAACATGTTTTGATGATGAACTTCCTAGTGTTGGGTTAATGGTTGGACTCAATGATCTTAGAGGTCCTTTCCAATCTTAATGGTTCTGTGATTCTCTGAATATATGAATCTCTTGCCAAAAACAGTAAGGTAATTTTCATGTTCTTTCTCTAAGCCTTCACCATCTGCTCCTGTACATCTCCAATTCTACAAAGTGAAAATGGGTTCTGTAGACACACTGGGACAGACTAGAATGTAGTCACAGAGAAGTTTTCTTTAATCAGACATGCAGAAGTCACTGGCAACAGAAAGAGGGAAGCAACTTTTGTCATGGGGACCAGCAGCTTGAGTCAAGGGAAGAAAATTTCTTAAATCAATGTTGCTGCCAAAAAAAAAAAAAAAAAAAAAGAAACACGTTTGTGTGACTCACCTTTTCAGTAGCACAGTCTGAACTAAGGAGCATTTTAACATAAAAAGGGTATTCATTTGGGGCGGGGTGTGGGGGGGTGGTGGTGGTAGTAGATTTTGTAGAAATTTCAATTCTGTTAGAAGTATCTTCTTACACTGTTTCCTTCAACATAAATCAAATTTTCAGATGAAATTTTCCAGTAAGTACTCACCTGCAAGGGTGAGGCAGCTTAAGCAAATGGAGAGAACAGAGTCCTGCTTTGGACTCCCATCCCACTGTGCTCATTCCAGTCATTCTGCCCCTAGCCTGTAGTGTTGCAGGGGGTTGGTGTGACCAAGCAGGTGCAGGACCCAGCACTTGGTCTTGAGCTTCACATGAATGTCCTCGGCACATTAATCCAACCTGCCCAGATCACTCTGTGAGGTCTTCCTACCCTCCAGCAGACCAACACTCCCACTCAAGCTATTTTGTCCATGAATTTACAGAGTGCACTTAATCCCTTCGTCCAGGTCATCAATAAAGATATTAAACAGGACTGGAACTAACACTAATCCCTGGGAGGCACCATTAGTGACCATCTCTGATGGTTGGATGCAGCACTGTCCTCATCACCCTCTGGGCTTCGCCATCAGCCAGTTCTTAACCCAGCAGAGAGTGCTCCTGTCCAAGACCTGGATTGCAGTTTTCCATGAGAATGACATGGGAGACAATATCAAAGACTTTACTAAAGTCCTGCTAGACACATCCACAGCCTTTCCCACATTGACTGTACTGGTCATCAAGTCATAAATGTAGATCAGTTTGGTCAGGCAGGACCTGCCTTTCTTAAGTCCATGCTGGTTGGATCTGTTCCTTTGTTCGTCCTATACGTGCTGTATGATTGCACTAAAGATGATCTGTTTCATAAAAGATTGTCAGCTGTCAAACAACAATATAATGTCCTTTAAGGACATGATGGAAGGCCAAACAAAAAAACGATTTGTGTATCACACCCAGCCCTTGTACCAACAATTGATCCATGCTATTTTAGCTCATCTACCAAAATAAAGGCACTTTTTTTTGCAAGTGTAAACATTGCGAGAATAAGCTGTGTAGTTAGTATTATAATTCTCAAATTCCAATTAATTTCTAGGCACAATGGATGCCTTTGCATGGCAAATAGCAAACTAACTACAAAATAGTTGAAGCCTTTCAAACACTGATATGCAAGTAAATGACAATTAATATTAAGTAATCTCTTTCAAGAACATTCTATGAGGCTACCTACTTTTTTCCTGTTCTAATTTTGGATGAAACTTAATAAGAATTAATTCCAGAGCATTTAAGGGGGATTTACATTTGGAACAAACTTAGTGTGCAAAAGGGTTTAGAGAAGATCTGCAGCTAATAAAATGTGACATCAATGTAACGAAAAAACCCTGAAGATCTGCAGCTAATAAAACGTGACATCAATGTAATGAAAAAAAAAAAAAAAAAAGCACTCAGAAAACCTAACCAAAGAGCATCAAGATGTTCCTCAGACCTTCAAACTCATCTCTCTGGAATCATGAAAATTTCAGCATAAAAGAAAAAATCCAATGTGAACATACGCAAATAAAAGGCAGAAAAAATGTTAAGTTTTCTAAGTGGATGAGAAATTCAAATGTATTTGCTAGAGCCTGGGTCTAATGAGGCCAAACCTGTAAAAAATTATTCCAGTGCAGACCTGCAGACCTTTTAACATCAGAGATATTTAATCTGAGAATGATGTCAAAAAAAAGGGGAAATAAGGATCATTCCCGAGAGCTGAGTTCTGGAGTGTTGCAGAATGAGGACTGATATCCCCAAGGCAATATTCTGGTGCCATTTGCAGTTAAAGTGTTGTTTTGGAAGACATTTGGTTCTTCACCAGCAGACCTAGACACAAAGGAAGAGTGAACTTTAAGTACCATTTTGTAGTTTTTCAGCGCTGTAAAGCTGTTGCCCAAGGGAGGGTTGATGTTCAGTAACAAATGGAAGGTCCATCCAGTAGCATTAACAAGCATAGAAGCAGACTGAAAGTACAGAGTTCAGGTGATTGGTGGAGTTAGAGATACTATAGAAAAGGTTTTGTCTCCGAATGCAGAATGTTTATCATTTTTAGAAATGCAAAAGCTGGTTTTCATTGCTGATTTTAAATCAAATACAGAAAACGATGTCTGTCGCTGTTTTAAATTGTTTTGAATAGCAAAGTACCCCGGGACCTTTGCTGCATGAAAGATAGTACCTCAAAGTGCTTTATTGTTGTAATTTCCATGGAAATTAACATTTACTTGCATGGTTATCACACTTTCCTTGTAATGTAGGGTATAACCATCTAAATCCCTTTGAAATACAGTCACTGAGGTATCATCAATCTGACTCAAGATTTGATCTACTTTTCTGCTTAAGTTTGCTGAATACTTTTGCTTTTCCTCCTGGTGTTGAGCTACACAAGTTAACACTGAAATTAACTTTATAATTCAGCAGCCATTTCCTCCTTTTTGCTTTTATTTCCACATCACTTCTCTTCAGGTTTTTGTCTATTGGTCCTGTGTCCTCTGCAGGCACTTAGTATCTGTATGCTGTTTGTAGCACCAGTTGAGAGCCATAGAATGTAAATCCGCAAGGAATTTCGTCCATGCTCCACACCCAAACACTAGGACAGTGGTGTATCTCCACTACAATCTCTGCAGCATTAAAGGGGGTTGCTAGTAAATTTCAGTAGTCAGGAGTTCCCAGGAGCCAGAGGTCACCAAGCACCTTCTTAAGCAATACCTGTTCTTAGAGTTTTGTTCTTTAAGGCAGCTGTCATTATCCAGTTGATATCACAGCATCTGAAATTTGCTCTTCACCACATCTCTCCTATTCCAACCTTTTCATCACTCAGAGCCTCCTGCCAGCCTCTCACCATGCTGCATCAATGCCCAGGTGTTCCAACGAGGGGCCTGTGGGCATTATGCTGTAGTGTCCAAGTTTGTTGCCTTTATTTTCCATAGGACTCTTGATATCTTTTACCAAAATATATCTCTGCGCCTGCGATAACATAAGGACAAACTTCAGGAACTGTTGTCACAGAAAAAACTCAGAACATCCTCAGTCATAGGAGTTAATGACTGTGATCTTATTAGCACAAGGTAAGAAATCTGACTTGTGGGGCAATGTTAGACTCCTCTGAGGAGTCTCCATAACACAGGTTGGGGTATTTTATTTTATTTATTTTATTTTATTTAATTTATTTTATTTTATTTTATTTTATTTTATTTTAATGGTAAATAAGAAAGAGATTAATCAATCTCACAATAAAAAGTTAAAGGGACAAATGGTCACCAAGGAAATTCCCTCTAGAGTGACCTAATTCAGTTAATTAGTGGAGACATTAATCTCAGGTTGCTGCAGGGGAGGCTCAGAATGGATATCGGGCTGGAACGGAGAAGGCTGTCGAGCCATGGAACAGACTTCCTGGGGAAGTGGTGGAGTCACCAGTTCTGGAGGGATTTAAAAGACATGTAGATGTAGCACCTGGGGACATGGGTTAGTGGTGGCCTTGGCAGTGGTGGGAATGGCTGGACTCAATGATCTTAGAGGGCTTTCCCAACCTGAATGATTCTGTGACTGTATGATCCAAGTGGAAGAACCAGTGCATTTGGCACCTGGTCTTTAAACAAAGAGACTCCCAGTAAATTGCTCCAGTCCTTCCTTCCCTATGCTGCACGACAGGCATATGTGAACAAACCATGTGTGGACAGCTCAGAATGCTGTTACAGATGTAATAAAACACTTGTATAAAATTATGTTTTGAATTACATAACTTATAAAACAATCACATTAGCTGTTGAAGATGCAGGAACTGTGAAAAGCAGGCAGACATTGGTTATGTGATTCACCAAATATTTTGCCTCTCATATAGTGCATGGTCTTTTGCTCCACTGTTGACTCACTTGAGACAGTGGGAGACGTTTCAGGAGGCAAAGAGGAAGGGAAATAAAGGAGCTGCTAGATGTGTTGCTGTAGCTCCTTGGAACACCAAACTCATAGTATAAGTTAGCTAAGTGACTTCTCACTCTCCAGTCATTAGCTCAGTGACTAATATATCCTTAAAATTGAGCCACTGCTCTTAAGTTATATGCTGCATCTCACTGTTCTATCTTTCTATAATTAGTTGCATTTTTGTAAATCAATATTGTTGCTTAATGGAGGTGGATTCTTTCTTTATCTTACATAATAAAGCCAACCTCCAAATCCAATGTGATAATTCTATTTTGTTTGCCTAGGATTACAATCTAAATGACCTAGCCTTTAGAGAAATCAAGACTGCTTAAGAGCGTGGTGGTATACCAGCAACCAAAAATACAGCTGAAAACCTCAAGAAATTTCTACAAATGAGTTCTTGGTTATTAACTTTCTTCTATTTATACTGTCCTCATCTTGAGATTTACTTCTAAAATTCACTGTTTTAAAGATGTCCACACTTAGTCACTCTATGTTTCCCTCTAAAAAGCAAACACCTAATGATGTTCCCTATGGAATAACACACTGTCTCAAAATAATGTGTTTTGTTTCTTTTTTTTTTTTTTTAATACACAGAAAAATCAACTTCACTGAGGATTAGAATTTTTTTTTTTTTTAATTAATTCACTTAACTGCTACTTCTCTGTCTGTGAAGGTCATACATCTACTTTATAAGGGACACTATGTGGGTGCAAATGTTTTACGGAGATCAGTCATGGTGAAATAGTATGGTATCAACATCGGGCAAGATAATATTAGGCAACATGAGCAGTGGCATGTACAGAGACCAGGGCACAGACCTATAATTTAGCAGTTTACAAAGTCTTTACATTGTTTCACCAAAGATGTGCAAGAGCTTGGACAAGTCACATAATCCTGGTCTGCCTCTTACCTGTTTTCTTACCTGTTAACTGGGTGACAGTAATAAAAAGACATAAGAAATCAAGATGTGCTTCAAAGTGCTAGAGAAGAGATAAATATCCTCATTAGTGGCCCAGAAAAAAAAAAAAAATGGGTAAGAATCTTGTTTCTTAATGATTGTTATTCCGTATAGTGAAATTCAAAATTCCCTGACAGGAGACATTTTAAGTGCCCTTACCTAAAACTGTTTTACCCATCTATCAAAGTATCACAGAAAGAAGAGAAAATGGTGGTTAAATTTCCCACTTATGTTCTCTGATGTTCTACTTTAAGTTAGTGCTAATGTCAATTAGGTATATTCATCAGCTGTGACATTTTGTACTTGACAAATAGATGACGATTTAGTAATGCAGTACAGTTTTCCTTATCAAAACCTTTTTTTTTTTTTTTTAAATACTTTTAATTACTATCCAACCTAACCAACATGGGTTTTACTTTTGATTAAAGTAGCCATTGAAATCTCGACAATGCTTGACACACTCCAACTGAATTTAATTAACTTTTTTCTTTCCCTTTTTTATTACCTCCTGAAGAATATGAGAGAATACAGAAGAAAAAATATTCTGTTTTATACATAGCAACAGACGCTTTTGGTAGCACAGCAAAGTTCTGACTTTACTAACTCAGTGAGAATACACAAATTAATCAACACTTAGTAATCAAGTCAGAATATTTCTTCCAGAGCTGGTGAAATAAGTAATGAATTAAAGAATCTTTAAACCAGAAAGGGGTTTTGGTTAGAAGTACCTTAGAAATAATCTCATTCCAACTCCCCTGCCATGGGTAGAGGCACCTTCCACTAGACCAGGGTGCTCCAAACCCTGTTCAACCCAGCCTTGGACACTTCCAGGGATGGGGCAGCCACAGCTTCTCAGGGCACCCTCATGGCTAATAGTTCCTTCCTAATATCCCACCTAACTCTGTCTTTGGTCAGCGTGAAGCCATTTCTCCTTGTCCTCCAGGCCCTTGCCCAAAGTCCCGCTCCAGCTCTCCTGGAGCCCCTTTAGGCACTGGAAGGTGGTCTGAAGTCTCCTTGAAGCTTTCTCTTTTCCAAGCTGAACAAACCAATTTTCTCAATTTGATGATTATGGACTTAGCAAAAGGAGATTGTTATGAAGCCACAAATTAGTTGATTTATATGGGATTTTTGTATATGGTGAACTTGTTTTTCAGTAGACACAACATCCCAATAACTCTGCATTTCAGAAAATAAAAAGAATCTTTGCTGCATAAAATGCTAGCTGGCAGAGAAATGCAGAATAATACATATAACAATTCCTTAATAAATTCTACATCATATCTGCTTAACTTATAATTAAAAATAATATATTTTTGTCAAAAGGTTATAATATTCTATTTGGTACTGCAAATACCCCAGTAAGTGTGTTTCATGATCGAGAAACCAGGAGTCTTCTTATCTTCATTCAAATCTGCCAGTAAGATGTTAGAATCTTGACAAAGTCAGGTCCTATAGTACGGCAGGTCTTCACAGTTTCGTCACACCAAGTCACCATCAATAATAGATCCAACCTAAAATAAGTTTAAATCACTGCTTTTGTCCCCTTTTCTCACCAGTCAGAGATTCCAGAAATGAAATATAGTTGAAATTTTTGAGAAATAGTCATAAACAGAAGTAGAATAGTTCTTGTCACTTCTGGTAGGCTGTCATTTTTCAAGTTAATATCATGGAACAATCAATGTTTGAAGGGATCATAGCAGGTTTATATTCCAGTTTTCTGCTCAAGGCAGGATGGCCCTGAATCAAATGAGGTTCTTGCTGGATTTCACCAGTTCAGTGTCTTTCTGAGGGAAAGATTTCACAGCCTCCCTGAGGAACCGGTTCTAATGCCTGGCCGCCCTTGTGCTGAGAAATATTCCTTTATGTCAAACTGAAACCATTCCCATTCCAACTTGTGACTATTTTCTTTTGTCCTCCTGCCTCCAACTTCATTAAAGACCTTCCATCTACTCAGAAACTCCTTGCAAGTATGGGAAGGATGGTGTCAGGTTCCCGCTAATCTGTTGCTGCTCCTGGTTGGAAAAGCTTAGTTCCATCAAATTCTGCACCCACATATTGTGTTGGCTTTGCCAGACTCACTGCAGTTTATCAATGTGTTTCTTCTACTGCAGTGTTCAAAACTGGATCATCGTATATTAAGGAAAAGACGTATCTGTATCTCTTTCTAAGGCAGTTTAAACTAGTCTTAGTTATCTTTCTATGACTCAGCGCTTTGCAAACTTTTAGCAATATATGATGAATGAAAGCATTTCTAGCCTGAAATTTATTTAACTTTGGTATAGCAGTTGTTCTCTGATTAAACACAGCAAGTTTTATGTAACACAGGAATTTAATTTAACACAATTATTATATATAGAAAACCCACACTATATCAACTTTAACAACAAAAGCCCGGTAAGGTATCTCTGGAGATATTAGCAAACCCTATGCATATGTTATATGATTACTTATTGCTATAAAACACTTGGAAGCAATTATTTTTTAAATATTCCTTTCATATGAGAGGTGAAACTTTACTTCCTGTCAACATCTGTGGAAGATTTTCCATGAACTTCAACAGGAGTTATAAATCACCCAGAAAGTACAAACAGTGCCTCTGTCTTGAATATGAATTCAAGTACCAAATGATAAATAATAAATGTGGAATTTGAATTGAAAGATAGGCAAATGTTTTACAAGTTTTCATGCCTGGATTGCTATCTAAACACTGCATGATAGACACAGCCCAGGGTGACTTAAACAGCCAGGAGCTTCTTTACTTCTGCAGGAGATGTGGGTCAAACCCTGAATCCAGCCATGCCATCTGTATCCTTGCCTTTCCCATGTCTTATAACATCAGCCATAGCAATTCTCCTCCAGAAA
This sequence comes from Xenops minutus, assembly GCA_035221455.1. Classification (NCBI taxonomy): domain Eukaryota; kingdom Metazoa; phylum Chordata; class Aves; order Passeriformes; family Furnariidae; genus Xenops; species Xenops minutus. Next base: position 68,652,479 of record JAWWEE010000085.1, on the reverse strand, counting down.
GGAACCAGGATATACGTGATTAACACTGCTTGTAGCTGCTTCTGATTTATTTCTTTTATTTCTCTTCATAATTACTCAGCACTATTAAAAATTCTGAGAGCAAAGGTATTGGATTAAACATCTGTAAATGAAAATCAAACAGCAAACTTCCAAGACATATGAAATTTTTGCAAATTCACAATAAAGTGAAACAAGACTGCTATAACAGTGAGCTGGTAGAAACAAAAAGCTGAAGTTTTAGTGAAAGAAAAAAAAAGAGCTATTCCCAATTCTCATGCCCATTGATGTTACCATTTCATCAGGAAATGTAAATGCTCTCATTCAACACTATTATGTGTTGAATTTCCAAGAATCAACTACCAATATTTAACAATAATATAATAATAGTAATAATAAAAGTAGTAGATATACTGGTAGTGATTATTGGAAGAGAAAGCAGAAAGCTGATTTTCTCTGGCTATTCAGTGCTGTTATGACAAGACTTTCCCAGCTCTGCTTTCCCAGGCTCTGCTTTTTCCTATTCATGTCTGTGCACTGAATTTTGGGTCCCCATACCTGGCGCCAGCACCTATTTATTGGATTTCATTCTTCCTCGTTTCCTTTTTCTTGACTTTTCCAATCTGGATCTTTCCTCTGGGTCTTTCCTCAAGGCATCATGTCATAGATGTTCACCCAAGAGCAGGTTCTGACCATCCCAAAAATCATTGGCTCTGGGTGAAAACAAAACATGGTCAGGGTAGTGTTGCCAGCAGAAGGTACACTGCCAGTACAGGAAAATGTTGTGGATTCCTTTTTGAAATGATACAGTATAAACAAAGCTCAATAAAAACTTTCTAACTAATTTGAGACTTCCTATGTGAACATCTCAGCTCAGTTCCAAAACACCAGGGGCCATCAACGTGTACAGAGTTGTCATGGAGGGCATGATAAAGGACTTTCAAGCTCCCTGGTGTTTTAGGAATTACCCTACCATCTACAGGCAGAGGAGAACTGTTCATCATCACATGCCAGTGCGGGGATATAGTTCACAGAAAAAGTTCAGCCTCAAAGTTACACAGAGCCACTCTCCAATGTGCATCTGTACTTTTTCCTGTATACATGGAGAAATGTCTCTTACTAGTCAGACACACCTTTAACAGCAGCTGAACAACAAAAGAGAGAAGCTGCATTATTTGATAACCTAGTTCATTCATCCCAGTTGTTCCTGCCTTCTTCCCAGAAGCATCATAAAATGTCTTTCCTGTAGAAGCAAGATATCCCCCTCCATTAAAGGCATGGGATGCAAGAAGTTGTAACTAGTAAATGTGATATACTTTTTGCAAGCATGATGGAGTAGGGACATCAGGGTAATGGGTAGTAATGAAAAGGAAAATCATCAAGCAAGTCTCTATAGTCATATACACCAAACTGACTGTGTGACATTTCAATTTTGAATGAATGTCATAAACCGTAGAAAATACAGGTTTAATGAATATGTCTACATAAAAGCATAAACAACACAAACCTTTTCAGTGCAGTGTTTATATTTACAGCACATAAGTTACGAATTAAATTTACTCTGGGATGTGCTTCTGATACGAATGACTTTTCTGCAGAGAAATATTATCTGCAATCGTCAGATCACTGAGCGCGGGAAGGATCCATTAGTGATGCTGGGTATGATGAACTGAAGTAGTGTTTAGTGGGTTTTAATTATGCTAAAAGATGAAAGTGCCTGGGTAAGGGTGTAAGTTATACTAAAAGGAAGGAAAATGAACTGACTTTATTCAAGTAAGTAGACATGTTTATTTCAAACACTTTTGAGCTGATTGCTTATTACATTAATAGGTTTTAGGGAGCTGATCTATTCCAGTACTCTGCAGTTACATTGTTTAATATCAGCAGTCAAAACACTGAAAAACTATGAGTGTTAACTATAACGTTTTTAAATTATGTGATTAAAAAATATACACATTTTTTTCATATTTTAGCAGCAAAGATATACAAAATTCTCACTGCAATCAGAATGTTATAATTATAGTTATTTAAAAACACAGAATTCCTCAAGTGCTCACAAGATCAGACTTTGAAAATTGTTCCAGGAGTGAAATACTGACTTCATTGAGGTAAACAGAAAACGTACTGATGATTTCAAGACGATAGGATTCTAATAGATCAAAATTCATAATAAAACTGTAACATGTGGGACCTCTGCTGCCTGTAAATTAACAACATCTCTCTGGAAATGCATTGCAGCCAGGAGTTTGATTTAAAACTGCTTTAGGCAGAGGGAATTTTCAAAAAGCCTAGGCCTGCTTTCATTACCCTCTACTCTTTTAAAGCTCCAGTAATTCTAATAACATGACAGAGCACTTTACCAGTGTCAAACAGAATAGACTCATGATTCTTGTCAGGTTATTCTAAATCAGTATGTTCCTCAAGTAAGACAGAGTCATAACTGTTGTGTGTCACAAGTCCTGTCTCTTGACCATCCTAGTTATAAGACATCTAGTTATCTTAAAGAGGTAGGAGGGAGGCAATGTACATCCTCTCAATGCTTAAAAATGTTCACACCCAAAGACCTCTAGGTCTTTATAAAAAGCAGAATGACAATTTGCATAACCTTTGTGACACACCATGAAGTCTATTATATTTACTAATATCTTCATAAACCAAATATCTTTTCCTGGTTTTATTGTTACATAAGGATTTTTATCAATAAGAATGTGCAATTCCCTGTTGACTCTGTGCCACTGGGGAAGAAGCATTTCATTCTTCCTTTCCACGTTGGCTAAGGCTGTATCCATGAGCTTTCTCCTTCCAAGGTATCTCATAGTACTTACATGTAACAGGTATGGCAATAACAATCATATACAAATAACAAAAGGGCCTATAGTTACCGTCTGGATGATAAGCATTATAATACATTTTGAGGTTCTAATATTGGGCATTAAGGTACCTGACTGTAATTTTTCATTCATATTTCATACTTCAGTCTCTGTTAAATTAACTCCTGACCTGTTCACAACCCTGTACCACAACACCAATCTTTCCATCTTTCATGGCCAGAACTCCCTCAGAAATTAAAATTACCGAGTGACACTGCACGAAATTTGACTTAGACCAAGACACATCTGTTACATGGAAGTACCATGAAACTCTTTTGAAGGAGAAAGCCCATGGCTCCAGCATCAGCCAATTTGGTTTTGTTTTCATTATCCCACTCCTTTACTTTTATTCATGTACTTGAATAATAGGCAGACAGGAACTTGCACTTGTTTTGCTAGAATATCAGCTGCTAGCATTGACATGCTTTGTAACTGGTTTGGTTCAGCTCATCTCTAAAGGTTTCAGTTCAGTGTCCCAACAAGTTCCTAATACATTAATAGCCATTTTACTGAGGGCCCTGTACGTGCAGGATTCTTCCTTGGCCATTCATAATAATGTATGCTTAAATAATATAAACTAATATAAAGAATAAAAATCTAATGTCTGAGTTAAGATACAAAATAGAGTATTCACCCCTGGGCTGTGGAGTTGTCATGACACTGATAAGAAAATTTTCTAATTGAACATTAAGGATCATTTTCCAGTTATTCACTAACCAAATCTCATTTAAGGCTTTTCAATTGGGAAAAAACCCCATATGTGTTCCAAAGAAAAAGCTCACTCTGCTTTCCTCCTACCTTTTAGCTTAACACCTCAGTGGGCTTTGTGGTCTGCAGTATTGAATTTCTGATTACGGGTAAGATGTTTATAACACAGATGATAGTTATGAGCAGTGCATCTCAGAGCAAATTTAATTTGTTTCCGCTGTGCTGTAAAAAAAAAAAATAAAATCCCAAAAAACAGGAAAAAGAAATATAAACCCAATCTTGTTTATGGTTTTATAAAGTCATATTCATTAAATCCATATGCTCAGCATTTCATGTAATTTGCTCCATAAAAATAAAAATGATATTTTTGTTTAAGCCTATTTGACTGCAGGGATTTGCTTCCCAGTTGTTGCTCTTCATTACGAGCAGTTACCCAGGACAGCTCCTAATATTCAGAGCTATGTCCTGCTCAAATCCCTGCTGAATGTAAGAAAAAGGTATTTAGCTGGAATAATACCAGGATGGTAGCTGGGCTAGGGAACGTATCTTGTTTAATTAGACTGACGTACATAGTTTAATATTAAGACTTAATCTAATCCTGCTAATGGAAAAATTTAATATTCTGATAGAATCACTTTATGAAATAGAATATTATAGCCTGTGTTAAGAAGGAGAGGAAAAAGAAAAAAAACCACCACAACTTAATTTGCACAAGCTTGTTAGCTCACTATGTATTTTTCATTAGCAATCATATGATTTTAATCCTTAGCCCAATGCCAGTGTTTTCTTTTATTTGGTGGTTTCAGATAAAGCCCCGGAAAATCTTGTCTTAAAAGAAAGTCATATTTCACCTTGATATGGCAAATTAAATGTTGTATTAATTTCCTCTTGATGGCTTTTCTGGTTAGCATGGTGCTGTAGACCCTTGTTGTCAGTCAGGCTGAGGGGCTCAGAGTGTCACAGAATCCTAGAATGGTTTAGGGTGGAAGGACCTTAAAGAACATCCAGTTCCAACCCCACTGCCAAGGGCAGGGACATGTTCCACTGTCCCAGGTTCCTCCAAGCCCCATCCAACTTTGCCTTGGAGACTTCCAGGGGTGGGGCAGCCACAGCTTCTCTGGGCAATCTGTGCCAGGGCCCCACCACCTACTGTAGCACAGCGTAGTGGGTTAAATGCTGTAGGATCCTAGGCTACATATAGGTAGGTTAGTTCTTCTGGGAACACTACTCTGACTGCTTCCTGAAATCTCTGAAGGAGCTGACAAGTCCTCAAGGCATAGAAATACAAATAAATAAATGCTATTTGTTTGTGTTTTCTTGAGAATAAATACCCAGAAGCCAAGAGCAATTAGAAATTAAGTGAGCTTTTACTGTCTTCACATATTCACACCAAAGAAACAGCGGTCACATCTTCAGTGAATACGAGGAGGCTCAAGGCCATTTATGCAGGTCACAGCTGGTGTGAGTCGTGGATATGCCTGTATGATGGGAGTCAGTTATTTTCATTTCCCAAGTCCAAGGATGTCTCTCAGGTATGGCACACCTTAATTTGGGTGCAAGACCAGGGAGACCACAGTGCTTCTGGCCCTCCTGGTAATATGAAAGATAAATTCAGTTTAGTACAGGCATAGGCAAATTCAACCTATAGTCAACACAAAAGGAAAATTAAAATACCAAGTATTTCCTGTGGGTCTGGGACAACCTTCTTTTGTAAAAGTGCTTAAAACAGCTGCAGACTTTTTCATGTCTATGGAATTAAGCTAAAAATACAAAACCTATAACAAATTTTCAACCTTGAGCTTGTGGCCAAAGAAATCCCATTAAATAGTCACCTTTTGTATGATATAAACTGATTATTATGCTTTGTTTACAATAATTAACCCAAACATGCAATGATCCTCAAGCCTATTCTTTTTGACCATCTGTAATAGTGTTTTCCCTTCTCACCCCTCCAAACTGACCTTTATTTCCCTAACCCTGCTCAAGTGATAACCACCACTAGTGTTCCTAATGGGTGTATCTTATCCTAACAACTTCATCCACCTAAAGTGGATTTGGGGGAGATAAATACCAAGGACTGTTTTGAGTGACATGCTCAGTTCATCACAGTGCTGGTCAAGGTCGACTGAAGCCAAGTTTGGAAGAAAACTAAGATATAGTTAGTATGGAAATACGACTATGAGACAATTGTCTTACTCCACAAACACTGGACATCTGGGGTCTCCTGCAGCATAGCAGGTTACACTTGCCAGGATCTACCCCTGAGGAGGGACCTCTCTCAAGGTTGAGGAGTCTCAAACCTGTTGTGTTGCCTGGAGTTATTGTGCCTCAGGTGATGAACTGCACTATGCCACTATACACTACAGTAGATTTTTCAGTGTTTAAACCCATGTTTTGAGGAACCTTGGCAATTACTAAACTCTATTGTGTTGCAAAACAGTCTAAGATTAAAAGAAAAAAAAATAATATCTTAAAAATCAAGGCAATAGTACTCCTAAGCAACTCCCTAAATAGACAGAATTAATGTACAGAATTGTTAAATATAGAGATGGAATGAAACATCAGTTGAAAAACAAAACCTGAAACCCAGGAGAGGAGGATAGATCACAAGATTTGACCAGTGAAACAGGAAAGAGAAGCTAGATCAAAGGTAAACAGATTTAAAAACCTGTGAACAGAATTATGTAGGAATGCATCAGCCCTAGGCATTCCCAGAGCTCACTGGCATTATGTGGAGTCTGACTGAGGCAAACCAGAAACAAGATAATGGTGAAAGGAAGCAGCTATTTCAATTCCTTAGGCACCAGTCCCCAGAATGGAACACAAGCCCTTGTTGGGGAAGAAAAAGGATTATTAACAGAAGGAGACCTGAAGAGATTGTCCAGCAAGCCCTGGGCAGCAGATACTGAAAGGGTATCTTCCCTTTGATAAGACAGGAGCCTGCCAGGAGAAGATGCCTTGAAGACCAGGACTGTTTTCAGCTATCTATGTATATTAGCCCTGTCTTCCCTTGCAAGATATGGAAGGACTTTACGAGATGTTGCAAGCCATGCAGAAACCCTTTGTTCCCCACAGGTGATCCTGGTATGTAGAAATGCTTACTGCAGGATGAAATATAGTGACTGGATTTCCTAAGTCCTAGTTACCATAGCTTGTCCCCGTCATTCACATGTCCTACCTCCTCATTAACATACCCCGTTCCTCGGTTCTATATATTGTAACGTGAGTGATTAATAAATGCCTCAGTTTCTACCCCCAAACTGGGAACATTTAGATTATTGACCAACCAACAAACACAGATCTCATCAGTGTTTCTCTCAGTACAGTTTCTACCAGGATTCTGAAGTTACTTTACTCAGATCTAAATGTAAAAAATGAGGGACCTGCCAAAAGTTCATATTTTGCCTCTGTAAGGCCACGATTTATCTCTCAGTATTTATATACTTTCCTTGTTTACAGAAAACAGCTGCACCAATCCGATTTTGCTGCTGATATTCAGTAAACATTACCTCTAGCAAAAATAGTTGCTTTTTTTTTTTTCTTTTTAGTAGTCTTTTTCAAGTACAAGCAACAGGGCTTTTCCAGACACTGCAAAAGTGGGAAGGGTGAGGATTAGGTTCTGCTCCACACATGGAACATCCATGAATGTGTAGCCCTTTATACTGGATATTCAGTGTTTTTACATCATCATCTATGTATGTCAGACCAATCTCATAGATCTCATGGCACTGTTTGAAGTAAATGTCTTGATCCTGACTGTTTAAAAAGTCAACACATTGGATAGCACTCCATTTTTAACTTGTGTTCTTCTATACCAGAGGAAAAGAAGTCAGAAAAATGCTGCATATCCTGTATAAACTGAAGTGGCCCAATTTGTTCTCTGTGAATAGCCTGCAATATCAGCTGACTAATATTTGACTTCAGACATGCAGATCAATGCTAAATACAGAACATATTTTGGAAGAGGTTTTAAACTTTACAATGCTGCATAGATGTTAACCCCTCTCCCACTTGATGTTCCCCCTGAGAAGCATCTGCATTTTGTTTATTATTACTTCATGTATACAAATATCAGATCTAAGAATAGAGAAAATTCTGTTTATCCCAAATATCCCAAGCTAAAATGCAGTATTAGAACATTGGTGATTAACAGCAATTAGTTAATCAATAGAGAGAACAACTAAAGCAGGCACAGAAAAAGTTAAAATAAATCCCCCTAAAATTTCTTTCCACTGCTGATAACACTGCTTTCTCCAAATAAGAAATTATCAGATGTGTAATTATACTTTGTGCATTTGCAGCTGATGCACAAAACTGTGATACTTAGTTATATTACATCTTTAGGAGGTATATAATACAATTCACTGAAGCAATTGAAATTAAAAATGTATATGCAAGACTTAAGTACTCGAAGGAGAGCCCTAACTAAATCAAATCATGGTGTGAAAATTTAAAGAGCTGCAATTACAATGCCTTTATGCTACTTGGATAAGCCAGATTTGTGAAACTTAGCCACTGCTGTAATTTTTAGACAGGGCTCAAACAGCTTAATGAGTGTTTTGAGGATGTAATTTCATGAGCAGGCAGTTGCCCTTTCATTATTTAGTCTTATTAAACATAAAGAAGTCCTTATATCAGTTCTGCTGGATTAGCTATGTCTTTTATATTCTGAGATACCTGTTCAGGTCTCCTCTTTAATTTGGCTCATCTCTTACCCTCTCAATCCTGCAAAGCCTCTCCATGAGCTGATACTCTGCTGCAAGGATCAATGTAGCCACCATAAGTTTGTTTACTGTCATGAAATTTATATTTTTCTCCATTTCTCCTCTTCCTGAGCTCTTATTTCACCCTAGATGGAGTCTAGTCTTCCTCCTAGCTGGAGGAACAACATATCTCCACTGTCCAAGAAATTTTAATTTTCACACAGGCAACTTTCACAGGCAAGTAAAACAGAAAAATTAATTTCTATCAACCACCACAACCCAACAGCTGGATTTAACTGTTAAGATGCACACATCCACTGCTCAGCTCATCTCATTCACTGCTTTAAAGTCAAAGAAGAGGAATGGGCACTTTCTACAAAATGATTCATGTCGTTCTGTACCAAGTGGCTAAGGGTGTCTAAGGATAAGACAAACCATGCTACAAAAGTCCCTACTTCTCAACTACAAAGGAAGCGTAAAGGACTAGTTCCAATGACACCTATTTCTCAGGTGACATCTAATTTATGGATATCTCCAGTTAGATGAGATTACCCTCATTCCAAAAAATCAAAATCTTCTTGTGATCCAGGATCAATAATTTCCACCTTCCAGAGAAAGGCATTAGACTGATAACAACTTGGAGACTGAAGCCCTTTATGTATCTGAAGGGGCCTACAGGGAAGCTGGAGAGGGACTCTTCGTCAGGAACTGGGGTGACAGGACAAGGGGGAATGGCTTCAGACTGACAGAGGGCAGGGTTAGATAGGATATTGCGAAGAAATTTTTCCCTGTGAGGGTGGACAGGCCCTGGCACAGGCTGCCCAGAGAAGCTGTGGCTGCCTCTGGATCCCTGGAAGTGTCCAAGGCTGCGTTGGACGAGGCTTGGAGCAACCTGGGCTGGTGGGACGTGTTCCTGCCCATGGCAGGAGGTGTAATGGGATGTTCTATAAGGTCCCTTCTAACCCAAACCATTCTGTGATTCTATAATAGCTGTACCAAAGAGCAGATCTGTGGCTGTGCATATCCCTTAATATGTCTTTTCATTATGGGTATAAATACATTACAGTATTTGAGTTCTTTTTTCCTGCCAGTGGGATGCACTAATTAATACTCTAAATGTATAAAATCATAATGCTCAAATCAGAAATATGTTTCTTTACTAGAAAAAAAAAAAAAAACAAACAAAACAAAGAGCATCCTCCAGATGCAGATACTGTTTGAACACTCAGGAGCACAGTACATCATCATTAATATTTTCTGTGGCTGTTACTTTTTTGGTGCACAGAACCTTATTGCAAACTGTTAAAATACAGTAGCTGAAAGAACCCTTTGTCAAGGAGCATTCTAGCCTACTTAAATCTGATATACTGTCATTATTCTTTTGAGGCTGTATCATAAGCAGCTCAGTAAGACACGTGCAAGAAATTGCACAGGAAAGTTTTACTCTTTACAGCACTGTCATCAAAATTTACTAGTATATTAAAGGTCCTAATTTGGCAATAAGTTTTCTGCCTTTTTATGTTATGTGATAATTTATAGAGATTACATTCACAGAGGAATCTGGAAACACAGTAATTAACAACTTAAAGATCTTTTAAATGCCAAAGCTATTCCATGGGCTGACCAAGAACATTTAAAAGTCATGAATGATGTTGGAGAACATATTCCCCAAGACTAAATTACTCCTGAAGAAAAGATTAAAGCAGTTTACAGGCCTATATTTGATACAAACAAATAGTGATTAAAAAAAGCCAGAACAAGTAAACAGGATAAAAATAAGAATGTACCACGACATAGAAAACAATTTCTAATATATTCCACCCTTGTTGGCCGACGTGTGCATTTTATAATAAGTGGCAATACAAGGGTTGTATTTTTTTAATGTGATAAACAAGAAGCCAACTTTCTACATTTTTTGCTGCCTCCTCAGACCACACATGTCAGACCTTCATGTGAAAGAAAAGAAAAGGAGGGCAAAAGAATGGGAAATAAAGAAAAAAGGGGCAGGGAAGGGGAGGGGAAAGGGAATAGAATGTTTCCTATTTTCCCTTGGAGCCATTCATATCCCTCCTGGAAAAAACAACAAGTTTTTTGGCCAAATCCAGCAGCAGCCTAATACAACTAGTTAGTTCCAAGACCATTGGGAACTAATGGGTCTGTCAATTAGATGTGTAAAAACTCATCCAGAAAACACATCATGTTCAATAAAAGAAAGAAGCCCAGATGCAGGACAATGTGAGGGTCCAAAACTCTCTCATTGGTTTTCTACACAAATCTAATTATTGTCTTCTTCCAGGTGTTCCTTTTGCTGACTCAACTTTAAAAAATCACTTTGCTCTGTTAGTAGATGTTCACATGAATAGAAATCTCTGATTTACTCCAGCAGACTCTTATTTGAGCCATGGTAAATATTTACTGACACAGGATGGTGTGCAGTTCATATCAATGAATGTTGATTTATTTCAAATTTGATCACCATTTTCTCTGTTCTGCCTCTCAGTTGAGAAACCAAGAAAACCACGTTGAAAATAAAATTCTTTCTTTATTGGGCTGGCTGATCATTCTTGAATAAATAAAAGAGGAAATTAAGAGTTAGTAGTATTATCCACAATGGCAGTCTTTAAACAAATAAAAACAGTAGAAACTACCACATTTTATCTGAGACTTACCAGGAATAAATTACACTAGGAAGGAGAGGGAGGGAGGATTGCTGATGAAGTGATTCAGCACAAGGAAAGAAAGACAGCAATTCATACCTCTTTTCCCCATTTGCACAGGTGGATTTATCTTGGTCTGCATCCCCTTTGTGCAGAATACTAAAGGCCCCCTTGGGAAATACCCCGTTAATTTTTCCCATGCAAGGAAGTCCCCATGGATCACACCTGTGAGCAGGTACTTTTACAGCCTTGGGGGAAGAGCTTATCTTACAGGAACCTCCCTCCTTGTTCCCGAACCACTGCTTCAACAACACCCGTGATTATTTTAATTATTCCTTACCTGAGAGCAAATACAGCTTTTATTTCCTTAAACAGCAAATAGTCAAACTACATAAATACACAGCTGCTTCTTTCTCCTAAGAAATCTTGCACATCCAGTGTGTTTCCTCACGTGTCATCTTCTTTGGAATGAGTTTTTAACTCTTTATGCCCCTCTAGTTTAAATCCCCAAATTTAAACATGAATTTTAAGACTCCTTTCATCCATTTAATATAAAAGGGTAAAATCTGTGCTAGTTCAAGAGCTGGTTCATGAAATAATCTCTCACCCCGGGGAGGAAGCTGATCATTCATCAGGAGAGCAAAGCAGACAGCTGGGCTGGGAGAACTGCAGCTATCCAGCTCTAGCCTGCTTTGGCATCCAATTTTAATCTGCATGTTTGTCCAATACCTTAGATGAACATCATGGCCACCAGTGAATTTGGAATGATTACTTACTAATTCTTTCCCTTAAAAATAAAAAGGTAGAGGGGGAACAACTACGGGAGAACATTTTGCATCCCTATGTTTCTGCTGCGTGTTATAAGTATTTCAAGGGTAGGCTGTGTTAGAAAGAATTCTTTATCTTTCAAAAATAAATGTACATGACAATATTTGGTGTTTCTGCACCCATTTGGAATGAACTTTTAAAGAAGTCTTCCCTCTCTTCTGGTTCAAATACCCAAATTAATACGGGAATTGTAAGACTCCCGTTCCCTCACTTAATATGAAAAGGGGAAAATCTTGGAGAGGACCTTGAAGCACACCTAAAATTTTTCTTGATTATCATATGGCAGTAGCAGGTGGTCCATGTTCTTGGCTTCAGGAAGTGCAGAAGCTGAAATCCTGTTTAAAAGATGTAAGATAAGAAGCATTATTCTGCTTCAACCTCTTTTGTAGAGCTTGATTTAATTTTGCAGGTTTTTTCCTATGGTTTCTAGAACAGGAAAATACTGTGAAATCCCAGCCAGGACTACTCTCACTTGAGTCACTGGTCCTCTCTGAGGATGGTCAAAACATCGTTCTTCCATCAATCATTCTTCATTTCCTGTCTGCCACCTTTCCTGTCTACTGATATAATATTAATCACAAAACGTTAGCTTCAAATCCACTGAAGAAAAGGAAATTCAGAAGCCATGGAATTTATCTGTGCTGAGGTCCATTTCTACATTGTGTCTTCCAAGCCCTTCGGACACTGTGCTATGAGAACTATATTATTTCTCCTCTGTGATGAGACATTATAACTATGATCACTGCATTAGGCAACAAAACTGTGTAGAAAACAATGTCTTGGCACTCTCCTAGTGCTGGTGACAACTGAAAGAATAACTGCCTTAATCTACCCAGTGTCAGAAAAGTACACACTGTATATGACTGTTTGTATATATGCTGAAAAATATTGGCAGTTCCCAAGACAAAAATTTGGTTATGCTCTAGAAATTAATTTCTTCGGCTGCTTCTGAGGCATGCATGTGTATGTTCTACTTCTGACTTTCTCCATCCTTAGTCAGTGTTACAATTACTCAGATACATGCCTACAAATTACCTAAATGCAGTAACATCTTCTGAATCAACAAATATTATAAGCTGTGTTGATGCTGATGTTATCATGCTATAGATCACAGTAGTTTACCTGAAAAACAAACAACTAGGAATGTACATAGTCCTGAGATCCTAAAGTGAGGCATGAGGGGATCAGCACTGAACAGAAGGTGCAGGGTTGTGAACATACAAACTGCTGATTTAGACAGCAAAACCCATAACCTGGAGTGAGTAATTTTGTAGCTTTCACAGAAGCAACTAAACCCACCATATTAGCAGGTAAATCAGCTACCAAGGCGTGTTGGAGAGATATATCTGCTAGAGAGGAATGCAGAAACACTCAGTCTTGCTCCCTCAGCCATTACACCGCTGCTTTGAAAGGGAGTGGTTTGTGAGCTCTTTTCCCGGATCTTTGAATGTCCGGGTTTCCTCCAAAGAGGTAAAAGTGCAAATGTTCCACAGCTGTTTTTGTGTTGAGCTCACCTGTGTGAGCCAAGCTCAGTGGCACTGGACCACTTCAGGAAGGATATGGAACTGTGAGGATCTGGTTCAGCTTTGCAGGCGTCAGGTGTTTCAGCTGTGAGAGACAGTCACGGGCACCCATAACAGAGAGAGCGGGACCTGGGGAATCTCCCAGGTTTAAACAGCAGAAACAAGACTGGTTTCAAAAATTCCTAAGCTGCCTGGGAGATCTGCAACTGAACAGACATTGTAATACTGAGAAACACAGAGGTGCCCTAATTCAGCCACCCTCCTCTGAAAGTCACCATTATGTTGTATATTCTGCATCACAAGGACAATAAAGCTGCTTTGAATAAACAGTCAAAATAAGACTCTCCTTTCTATTTTATTTACAGACTCTTTTTGTTCATTACACATGGCATATGTTTTCCCTATTGTCTCCGCAAATATTTGTCTTTAAGTAGAGCAGTTAATTCATTTTGATTACACTCAAATCTCCATTTATCACCACACCTATCTGATCTGATTAACATAAAGTGGTGAATGTTACTGCCATTAAATATAACAAGTAAACTCCTAACAGTTAAATAGCATTAATTGATAAATAAGGATATTTAAGGGGAAAAAAAAATCTGCATTCTTTTCTACTATAAACTGTTTAAGAGTTCATATTCAAAGTCAATGTACAAAATAACAAAATGAATTATTGGTGTGATATTGCACTGAAATAGTCTTAAAATCTGTGATAAACAAGGGAGTATACAAAGAAATACCTTCAAAAATAACAGTCTGTATCTAGAGAAAATCACTACTCATTTGCATATTACCAGGTGAGTCACACATCAGGACAGACAAACACACTCTGCAAGCTGCTGGATTCTGATTCTTACTCTCTCCTATAAATCAAGGGCTTACACTGGCCAGCAAGAGTTGTTCATTTCATCTCTCTTGATGATGTACAACTTTTGCAGAGTCTAATCCTTTTCCATCTTTTTCTTCCTGTTGCCCAAAAGGTGGGATGACTTCATGATGTGTATGAAAATGAATTAAAAAACTCATAAAACCCCCAAACAAACAATCAACAAATCAGGAAACAGTAAAATCTATCACTTGAACTTCTGGACTCAAGGATCAATAAAGGATCACAGCCTCATTAGTAATCAGAAAAGATATTTATTTGCAGTAAGATAAACTTACAATTTTGTATTCTTCTATGAAAAATTTGATTATGTATTATCCACTGACCTGGATTTACCACAATTGCTGGATCTGTTGATGCCAGATTATCCAGATGCTGAATCAGAATTTGACCATTTATATGAAAATATTTATTGAAATCCTGCTGAAGAGCTAAAGACCCCTCAAGAGGTCCACTGAGTTCCAGTGACAAAAGCAAAGGTCAGCAAAGGATCTGTCATGTCCAGAGAGGTGAGATTAGGAAAAAATAGTCTTTATGCAGGGAATTTAAGGAAGACATCTTTGATGTATCATATCTACTCCAAGGTTAAAAACTGTCCTGAAATACTCTTTTTGGAGGGATGCAATATTTGTTAAAAGGATTTATGGTCTTGCAATGAAAATTGCCATTAATAAAAAGCCAAACCCACTTCTAGTGTTTTAGAAATCCAAACAAATATTGGTAGTTCTACCTAGAGAAGGAGGCAATTTGTGTGTGTGTCAACAAGCATCAATAATAGTCCATGTGGTAATAATCCAAATTGAGTTTGTGGTGGGTTGACCTTGGCCAGGTGCCAAACACCCACCCACTCACTGATTCATTCTCCTCAAAAAGATGCGGGGCGGAGTGGGGGGGGGAGGAGAAAATAAGATGAAAAGACTAGTGGATCACAATAAAGACACAGACATCATCAGAATTTGGCAAGAGAAACAAGATAGTATGAAGTAAAAAGCACAGCAGGATCTAATTTACCCAAATTAATAAAGGTCCTAGTTTTCTGTTTATTAAGTATAGGTCTATTTAAAATCAAGACAAATGAAGCAATTAAAACATTAAAATGAAAAATATGATATGCTTTCTACAAGTGAGAAAAATGTGTTCATATTCATTTATATATGAAAAAAAATTGATTGCTACATTATGAACATTCCATTGCTAAGATATGAACATACTAAATGTGAAACCATATGAAGGGCTAAGTCACTTACCTGCTTTTAGAAGCAATTATTTAAAAAACGGATTTAATGTATTTAATACCAAGACAGCATGAGAGATTAGATGGCCATGACAGTCTTAGAATCTGGAAGATCCTTCTACGCATTGATTTTGCATTTTTATGTACATGAATTGATTTTACATATGAACACTTCATGCAGGAAAATGAAGTTGTAGCCTAGATTCAGAGAAATCACATTTATAAAAAACAAGAATTTGAGGAACTTTAAGACATTGCCATCCTGATTTAACAAAGCTGTTAAGCATAGAAAACCAACATCACATTCAGGGGACTGAAGCACATGCCTAAAAATTTTTGGGTAGAAGTGGGACTGCTTGTACTTGCTTTGCTGAATAAGGAATTTTAGACACAGCAGTTTGAACACAGTCTCCTCAAAATGATGGAACTTGAATGTGGGAGCAGATAATTACTATGAATGGGAAAAGAAGAGGATTCAAGATCGTTGTGATCCTGAGGTTGGAGGAGAATTGGAATTCCAGAAGAAGAACCAATCTCCCAGCAAGAAATTAAAGAAGATCCTGTTTCTTCATATTTTATAGATTATTAGAATAAGTTAAAATATTATCACAGTTCTGAAATTCTTTTTATGTGCCCTTGTTCTCTGTTGATCCAATATAACCCTGTAGTTGATTGGTTTATATTTGGTGGGTTGCAATGCAGCCATATAAGGTTATCTCCTCCCTTGATCTTCCCTATGTGGTCTTGTTCCGTCCCTCCATTCCCATGTACGGCTAATCTCCACCCAAGTTCCACCTCCCTTCTAGAATCGTCCCTCTGATTCCTATATAAGTCTGATTCTCCTCCTCCCACCCACCCCCCCCCCCTCCAAAAAAAAAAAAAAAAAAATTGACAGTCTTGCTACAGCCCACTGGGAGTGTGCAGGCTTTCTCTTCCCTTCAAGGATCGCGACACTTGAAATTTCATTGAGATAAGATTTCCCCTCTAAAGAGAAAGTGCTTAAAACAGAGTTTAATTTCAAGGTGGATAAAATTGAGTCACATCTTATAAATCAAGTATTTACTATGTATGATGAAAAACCAATGTGCAAGTCTGAAAAGTAAACCTAATTAAAGCATATTGGTGAGTATAAAAGTGGATATAAGGTCAGATAACTATCTAGATTAGATAAGAATTCACAAAGAAACCTGTCAAAAAGCAATTGCGAGTTTACCAGTGAAGAAGAAAACACTGGTTTAAAAAACCTAGAATTTTTAAATATTGACACCCCTGTGCCATGAAAGTTGCAGTTCTTCATGTGCTCAAACGTGGTTCAATCTACGGTGACGAACCACACAGGGTTTGGAGGCTGCAGGGTCTGCCGAAGCGTCATAGAGAGCCAGAGAGTTTCCCACGTAAACTGATGTTCCCATAGTGCAGAGGGAACTGGAAGACTGGAATGTCTTGGAGCTATCCGAGGAATTTTGCAGCACTGAAAATGCGCCTGCCTTGTGAGCCTGTTAAGTCTTTGTCCATCATCCTCTCAGTGACTGGGCTGTGGTTTAATAAAGCTGGAACCGAGAATGCTCTTCCCGGCCTGTCGCGCTCCTCGCGGCATCCCCGGGCCTGTGTCCGGGGGCAGTGGGCACATGGCAGGGCCAAAGCTGCCAGACCCCCACACATCCCGGCAGCCCTCCCGGACATCCCGAGCCCTCCGCCCCCACAGCACCCTGCAGCCCTCCCGGGCCGTGCCGGGGATGCACCGCGTCCCTGGGGCTCGTGCGGGTCCAGCCCTGGCCATTCCCGGGAACTGCGGTGCCCTGGCGGAACCATCGCGACCCTCACATGGGCCGGGGAGGCTGCGGGGCCGAGAGGCTGTGCCAGGGCCGGGCCGGGCTCTGCCCTGCTCTGGTCCCCGAGGTGGCTCCGGGGACCGTGCGGCGCTGGCCGAGCGGCGATGGGGAAGAGGCTCGGCCCTGCCTTCGAAGGCAGAGCCACTGGATATGCTGAGCTGGATGGACCCGCAAGGGTGACCGAGTGCAACCCTCAGCCCTGCCCAGGCCCATCCCCAGAGCCACCCCCTGTGCCCCAGAGGATCATCCAACCCCTCCTGCAGCTCTGGCAGCCTTGGGGCTGTGCCCACTGCCCTGGGCAGCCTGGGCAGTGCCCAAGACAGGGCCAAGGTCCCCCGAGACGTTCTTCAGGGCCGTGAGCGAACCAGCTTTCTGCAGCTGCTCTCCGAGGCGAGGGAAAGCAGGGCCAGCCTGTGCTGTGCCGAGAGGTCTCTGCTGGCTTGGGTCCCTTTTCCCTCTCCTGTGGTCTGGGGGCGGCTTTCCCGGCTCTGAACCGCGGGGTGCGATGGACACGCTGGGCGCTGGGAGCAGGAGGGCTGGTTCCCCTGGTCCCCCTGGTTCCCCTGGTCCCCCTGGTTCCCCTGGTCCCACTGGTCCCCCTGATTTCCCTGGTCCCCCTGGTCCCCCTGGTCCCCCTGGTCCCCCTGGTTCCCCTGGTTCCCCTGGTTCTCCTGCCGCATCCGCGTCCTGCAGCGGGAGCCTGGGGCTGGGGCGGTGTCACGGGACACTCGGGGAGCCCCCAGCCCCATCCTCCAGCCCCTCCCCGGGACTCCCAAAGCCCCACGCCGGCACCCCCCCACCCAGGGCTCACTTTCTCCCGATCCCGCAGGGTTTTGGGGGCTCCCCTGGCTCCCCGGAGCATCTCTGCATGGCGCTGTGCTTTTACCAAGCAAAGGAAACACAGCTTGATCTGTTGATTTCATTCACTGTTTCACTCTTCTGTCCTCGTGTATCAAGACAGCATCCCAAAATGCCTCCATGGGCCCCAAGTGGCCCCCAGAAGCCCACAGGTTGTGGGTCCAGTGCTCCAAGTGGCTCCCAGTTCCCTATGTCACCTCACAGCAGTCCCAAACGTCCCCATCAGGCTCTAACTCACCCTGCTGGGTCACAGTTTGTATCCCCAGTGTGCCCAGTTACCCAGAACGGGCCCCATAGTGCTCTCCTGGTGCCCCATAATGCTTCCCAGGTACTGAGGCGACTGGAGATACAAACTACAAGGAAGAAGAAAAATTTATTGAAGTGGCTGATTAATAGCTCTTAAAACTGCACATATACCAAACCAAATCAATTCAAGAATTACCAAACTACTGCTAGTTTTATACAACTACTTGCCCATTGGACTTCACACAATTTTCAACGAAGTGCAGTTGTGCCACAGATCCCTGCTTTTCTGTTGTTAGTAGGTTCTCCCACCACACTTTATGCTTCTTGATTACTACTTCACTCAATACTGAAATTTTGCTTTGTCGTTTCATGTTGGAGTTTGGTGTACTGTGTCACAAGTACTCACAACTCTACAAAAGAGCAGAAACAGAAAAAAAAGACAAAGATGGAAAAAAATTTGTAAAAATTGAGCCTTGATCATACCCTTTATTTTACACTGCACGGATACACCAAATCTGAAAGAATGCAAAGAAAAAAAACTTAAATCTTTCATAAAGACATTTTTTCATAACAATTAGATAGCAAAACCTGTAACCATGATTAAATTATCAACACTGTGGGAAGCTGGAAGTGAAGAATGGAAGATTTTTCCTAGTCACTTCCATAACATTGATTCCTGTTATTTCAATTAGATGCATTATCATAGAAACATAGAATGGGTTTGGGTTGGAAAAGACCATAAAGCTCATCTCATTCCACCCCCTGCCATGGGCAGGGACAACTTCCACTAGCCCAGATGGCTCCAAGCCCCATCCAACCTGGCCTTGGACACTCCCAGGGATCCAGGGGCAGCCACAGCTTCTCTGGACAACCTGTGCCAGGGCCTGCCCACCCTCACAGGGAACAATTTCTTCCCAATATCCCATCTAAACCCACTGTCTGTCAGTGTGAAGCCATTCCCCCTTGTCCTGTCCCTCCATCCCTTGCCAATAGTCTCTCTCTCTCTTTCTTGCAGATTCGCTTCAGGCACTGCAAGGCCACAATGAGGTCACCCCAAAGCCTCTCGTCTACAGGCTGGACAATCCCAGCTCTCCCAGCCTTTCCTCCCAGCAGAGCTGCTCCATCCCTCTGACCATCCTGGTGCCTCCTTGGACTCTCCATGTCATTCCTGTGCTGGCCCCAGGGCTGGAGGCAGTTCTTCAGGTGAGGTATATTCATAAAGAGAAATTAACTCATAAAAAGAAAGTTGAACAATTATGTTGAAAGATTTGAAATCTTTTTTTTCTTCTCCAGTGAAATGTGGTCTTTAATGCAGAAGGCCTGTTGTGGCTTTACAACATTCTGTTTTTTTCCACAAGCAGAAAGATTCAAAATGAAAAGTCAGCAGCTGAAGTTTCTAATGGTAAGCAGACAGAGCTGTATCTGCATGCAAAAATGTGGGCATACAGTTGGAGTGTAAATTGATTATATAAAGATAATGTTCTTTAAATGTCTGGCATATCTTTTCTTGTTCTGTCCTTTCACTTGTATGAAATTTTGGTGGGACTTTTTGTTCCATGAAAATATAAATACATAGCAAGTGTTCTCAGAAAAAGTGGACTTAAAATACATGCAGATGTAATCATGTCCCCTTCCAGCTACCATGCAGAATGTAAAGAACTTTAAGCAGATGTGGGAATCAATTCTATAGCTTGCTGTCTTAGATAACCTAGATACCTACATAGATTATTTTATATAAAATATCTGAAACCCATGCTGTGTTGTAGCCTCGGGGACTCCATAAAATGTTCTCTTATTAAAATTGTATGTAATAGAGAACTAGCATTATCACTTTTATTTCATTAAATCCTTCATTTTCAGCTTGTCAAGCTACTGCAAGGGCATTTTGCTTTCTTTTTTTCATTTCCAGGTAAGATTATACCTGAAAATAGAACTGGAGGTCTTTAAACAAGTTTTCCTTCTCCAGTGCCTAGAGCCTTCTTTTCCCTTTCTTGATACTATGGGCTCTGTCCTCTGATTTGCTAAAGACCTCTGTATTTGAAAGAAATAGTCAAATAAATAAATAAAATAAATAGGATAAATAAATGACTGCTATTGCATTTATGTCTGTATCTGCAATGTCTTCACTGTGTCTTTCAGTGATGGCAACAGGAGCACTAAAACAAACTAGCAGATGAAATATTAATAGAACAGCTGAGTTGTTTGTGGCCCTGCATTGCATATCCCAGTTAATTTAGGTATTAGTAGAATTGAACAAAATAATATACAACATATCTAGAGAGGGTTAGAAAGCCAACCAGGGATACCCGGCCCTAAGTCAGACATCTGCTGAAACACACACAGCCCAGCAGAATTCCTGGGTTACAGGAGACACAACAGGGCAATCACAACCTTATCTTCTCACTTAAAGAGCAAAAGACAGCCACCCAGAGGTATTTCTCAGAATTCGAGAATGGTTTGGGTTAGAAGAGACCTCAATGATCATCCAGTCCCCACCCCCTGCCACAGGCTCGGACACCTTCCACTAGACCAGGTTGCTCCAAGCCCTGTCCAAAGACACTTCCAGGGATGGGGCAGCCACAGCTTCTCTAGGCAACCTGTATCTCACTTATCTCACAGTAAAGAAATTTTTAATAATATTTGCCACAGGGTAGTAAATGTTCTGATGCATGGAGTACATCTCATAACAAAAAATCCAAAACCATTGAAACAATCAGCAACCTCTCTGTTTGGATACAGAACTGAGGATACAAACATCACCGAATGTTTCTTAACAGGATCAGGACAGTGACAGTAACATGGATCTCTTTTCTCAAAGCACTTCAAAGATTACAAATACCATAATCACAATTTTATTCCTGGTAAGGCTGAGTCAGAGAGAAGCAGTGGTTTTCATCAAAGACTTGAGAAATCTTGGGCACAAACAGACGCAAAACTCACATCTTATCTGTTCTGGCTCAATGCTTCCCTTGTCATAGGTGGGGCTGTTCTTTAAAACCAGTATGCCACAAAGAACACAAGGTATGCATTTATTTGAATAAAACAACAGCCTGTCTTTACAGGCTTTATCCCACTAATGTCTCAGCCAAAATATTATCAAGGACCTTATATACCAGAGAAAGTTCAAATAAGCAAAGAAAAACTATGTATGTGTATATATATATATATATCTCAACATTTCCTAAACTTACTCTATAACTTTCTGCAAAGCCTTTGCCATCATCCATGAAGGTGTCCAAAGAAGGACTGGACATGGCACTCAGTGCTCTGGGCTGGGTGACAAGGTGGGGCACAGAATGGGGTCCATGAGCTGGGAGGGTTTTTCCAAATTCAGTGATTCTGGGATTTTTTTAGATTAATTTCATACAGTTAAATTAAATTATTGCAAAGGTGTAGCAGATATTAAATGCATTGTGGTTTCACCTCGAATTCCTTGTCTCTCTCACTTCTGAATTCACTCTATTTCAAGTACACCAATGAATAATGCAAAAGGTGAGCCAGCATAATCCACAGGGGTGTCCTCATGCAAGGTTTGCTAAATGCTGCCTGACCTCAGGCAGTCAGGCAGTTTCAGTCTCTTTAGATGCTGATATTTTGTCAGACAGTATGTGCAAACCCCTTCCCAGAGTTCTGAGCTGAAACTGCTCAGCACCAGGGACTTGCAAAGGAAGCCTCAAACACACCTGA
The DNA here is from genome assembly GCA_035221455.1 of Xenops minutus. NCBI lineage: Eukaryota > Metazoa > Chordata > Aves > Passeriformes > Furnariidae > Xenops > Xenops minutus. The sequence continues at coordinate 68,630,447 of JAWWEE010000085.1, read as the reverse complement.
TTTCATATCTCATTTTGTAACCCAAATCGCAAGTGAAGTTCTTGAACCCTCTACTGAACATCAGCTTCAGGTGAAAGTTTTTTCACCCTACTACAAAACAGAGGGAAAGTTTCATTTGAAATTAATGCTGCAATGTTGTTAAAGCTATGTCTTATACAAACCTAGAAGTTTTGTTAAATCCCTATTTCTCTAGCAACTTGCCTAGATCGAATTTAAAAATACAGGATAATTCAATCTAACAGAATCCACTTGAAAAGTTTAGATGTCACTGCATTCTGAATTATAATCATAAGTCTTTGGAAAAAATAACTTGAACAGTCCTTTGAATGATTATTCCTTGAGAAAAGTAATATCTAAACCATTTTTACATCAATATTCAAATAATACTTATATGTTATTATTTCCAATTAAAAAAAGGTTTTAAATCATTACATTGTTTGTTGTATTATATACATATATATGCCTGAAATTATATGCCTGCATATTTTTAGGCTGTTAGGATTTTCACATCAGAGGTGATGGCAAAAGTTTCAGCTCTATAAAAACATATAATCAGATGCAGTTGTAGACATATTTTAAAAAAATATGCAAAGTATAACCAGTGTGTTTTTTCTTATCTGCCTTTTCTTAGACTTGTATTTCTATTCTTTTTTCTAATCTGGTGCAATTCTTAGTTATACAGGCCTTATATTCCTTAAACTGCTGTAGTTCCAAAGAAATGTATTGTAGATCCAGGTCAAAATGACGGAATTTTACATTTTATAAAGTATTTTTAAGTTTAGAGGCTTCTAGTTTTGTAATATATCAGAGTAGCATTATTTTCCTAGAGAATATAAACAAAAAACTCACAATCTCATACTGATGGACTCATACTTCAGTCTCAGGCTGCCCACATAAGGTTTTAAGTGGAATAGTCCCTATAAAGAGATCATTTACAGTGGAATAATAAAATATTTGGGGTTACACACTGTGGTGTAACCTGTTTTATTTATCATATTCAATATGACCATTTTTATACTGAGTCAACTAGATCTTTATCAAGTAAAAGCTACCCAAAATCTACCCAAAGCTGCAAAATCCCTAAAATGAGCTGGCTTTGCAAACAGTGTTTGGATTAGTTAGGTGAACTGAGCTGAAGAAATTTAAGCAAGAATCTGTAAAGCTTCAAAGAAACAAAAAAGGAAGAGAAAAACTCAGATTTTTTTTTTTCTAATCATGATTAAACCTGAGGTTGCAAGTAAGAAGGGTCTCAGTTATCGTATCTGAGATGGTCATCATGATGGATAACACATTATTACTGTGAGAAAAAATCTCTTTTATTCAATTTAGAAAAGATACAAATATCTGTGAGATGAAGCTTAGCAGACAAGGAAAATTCTTATTTCAGCATGTACTGGGTGCTCAGGCCACGAAGGCCCAAAAAAGCATGCACCCACCCCAAAAATAATGCTTTTTGTATGTCCCAAGAGTCCAATCTTGTTAGCATAATGAGAGGAGTGGGCCTTTCCTTCTGATTGGGTTTGGTATGCCCGCCCTGTGCAAGGAGATGGGGTCTCCTGGTCAGAATGACCACTTTCCTCTGCACACAAAAGATCTGCCATGTGGTGGAGGCTTGTTTTGGCCATATCTTTATCTACTTTTATAATTTCCTATTCCTGAACGAAAATTGTCCCTAGCACCATTTCCAGACAGGACCTGGTACCTTACAACTTCCGCAGTATGCCTAAAAAAATAATTCCTGAGTTAATGAACTATTTGCTTGTAATAAACCTATGTTTTTTTATTTCTCATATTACTGCCTCCTCCTCTTCAGGTATTACAATACTGATGAACTTGGTATCCAGAGACGTGGGTGGTGTAAGTGATAACACTAAAAGAGCCCGATCAGTGATATGTGACTTTGGAGTCAGAGCTACCAACCCAATCAATCACCAGGTCAATGCACCAATGCTGCTGCTCTAATTCCCTCATCTTTTAGTTCGCAGTGACTTTTCCCTCTTGCTTTCAATGTTTAATTTTTTTTTTTATTTACAAATTAACACCTCTCACCTAAATGTGAAGCAAAACAAAACAAAACAAAAAGGTACTATAAAAAGTAAAAATAAAACACAAATGACAGTAGCTCACAGATGGGACTGGAGCTGTTGTTACCTGTTGTCTGGAGAAGAAAGCAGCATAAGAGAGAGGGTTAGGTGGCACAGCAATAGGGCTTCCATAGGATTTGCAACTAATTAAGAGTTGTGAAATGAGGTGATTCTGCAAACACACACAGAATTACAGGGAAAGATGTAAGTGATCTGAAAACAACGACAACAACAAAAATCAAACAAAAAAAAACAAAACCAAAAAATACTTTAAAGCAACTCAGGTAGTTTGGGAAAGCTCAGTTTAAACTGAGAGGCCAGAGGAAAAGCAAGTATTTATTAACTACTTATTACAGTCTGAGGGAAATTTCAGAGTGAATTGGGCTGGAGACACCTGTCCTCTTCTGGCTATAAGAAAATATTATCCCCAGCTGCTTGTTACTCTGTGCTGGTTTGAAGATAAACCAGCAGAAGAAATGGACCCACTACCAGAGAGATTATGAGTCAGAGTTACAATTTA
>JAWWEE010000085.1:68597755-68620585 GCA_035221455.1 Xenops minutus | reverse complement strand
GCACAGCTCGCAACATCATAAGGGCACGCAAGCTTCTCCCCCACGACAAGGGGGTGTCCGTGGAGAAGAATGGTCATGTGAAAGTTTATCATGATTTTTTTTTTTTTTTAATATAAAAATACAGCTCTGTTTCTTAAAAAAAAAAAAAAAAAAAGGAAAAAAAAACAAACAAAAAAACCCGCTCAAACACATCTTCAGAGGGTAAAGTTGTTTGTTCTACAGAGTGCATATGAAACTGCTTTTCTGTCAAATGGATTCCTTTGTCTAGAACAGAGTGTTTATGAATCAATCTGTAAGGTTTTACAGCCATCTGTTTGGAATCTACCAATTTTCATTTTTCCACTTAGTTTCTCGAAATCTGTTCCCCTTTGCCTCTAATCTCATTTTAATCAAACTGAGCTGACACAGTACAAAATAGCAAAAATGAATCTTCTCTGTAATCATGTAACAGTTGCTCAATAAATAATATTTGAAGACAAATAATTTATTCTGTAATCTTACTGTCTGGGCAGATTTCCCACATTTTGTCAAACCAAGAAAGTAGAGAACTGAAGACTTGGGAATAAATGTTTAAGGAGTAGTATTAAAACACAACAACTGGAATGGGATGAATAATAAGAAAAACTAAAATAATGCCTTGGTAAATATATTGCATTGGAAAGGTAATATTATAAATGTCATAGAGCCATTGTACAAACATGAATTCCTAAATATCTTCAGTACAGAGGTCCATGGAGCTCTGAAGTTGACATCTGATTGGAGCTGCACTCTCACTAGCAACCCCCTGAGTCTACAGGCACATGAGAACATACAAAACAAGGTTTTTCCATGGACCACTAATAACACAGGAAAATTAGGACTGATATGTGAATTTATGGAGAAAACGAATCAGTAGGAGTGTTCTTAGGTTTTTTAATTAACAAGGACTCAGAAGTAAATAGATGTGTCAAGATAATCTATTACTCTCATCAAAAATAAAATCGCCGAATTATTTGAAATATTATATTTCTTGCTTTGCCTTTTTTTTTTTTTTTTTAACGGCAAACTTGTTATGGATTTGTTTCACTAGGAAGGAAAAAGGCAGTTAGAGTTGTTTAGGAATGAGTTAATGGGAGTTTTTTAGCCTTCGTGAAAAACAAAAATTTCAGAACAAAAATTGGTCCAACGTTTTGTCCTGTTTCTAACAAACAGAGAAGAAATGTAGATAGTGCAGACACAGGGCTGCAGGGTTTGTAGGGTGACAGAGTTCAGCATCTAGAGCAAATTTAGAGTAATGACACCAGACCTTGCAACAACAGGTTTTGGTTTAATAGACTTTGTAGCCAAGATAAAAACCCATCCTGTTCTTCTTGACCAAAAGTATTCAGAGAAACCTGCGCGGCTAAACAAAGAGTTTCTTAATTAACTGTTAGTAAAATGGAGGTGGAAACACAAACACAAAGGAAGCATAAAAATTGTTTGGGCACTAGAGGATGAAATCAGGATGGCCAATGCCCAAATCAAGTCTAACAAAGTAACTCAGATGCTTGTATAAGATCACTCTACTTGATCTTTCAAAGGTCATGGAAATCAAAGGAAGCCCCTGAAGACTGAAGGAAGGTAAAGGGGGGAAAGAGTGATGATTTATGAAACTATAGGTATGGCAGCCTCAATTTGGTCTCCAAGCAACTCATGAAGTAAGTTGTCCAAGAAGAAGAAGAAGGAGAATACCTTTAGCAAATGTAATTTATGTTTGATCAACATGATTTCTTCCAATGACAAAATCATGGAGCCATATAAAGATTTGAGCTGGAAGGGACCTTAAATACTGTCTTGTTCCAGTCCCCTGCCCTGGGCAGAGACACCTTCCACTAGACCAGGTTGCTCCAAGACCCATCCAGCCTGGCCTTGAACACTTGCAGGGAAGGGACATACACTTTCTTTGGGCAACCTGTGCCCAGGCCTCACCACCTTCATAGGAAACTTATTCCCTATATCTAATCTAAATCTCACATCTTTCCATTTAAGGCCATCCCCCTTTGTGCTATCACTGTCTGCCTGTGTAAAAAGTCAGTCCATCTTTTTTATAAGATGGACTTTAAGTACTGGAAGGCTGCTATAAGTTTCCCCAAGAGCCTTCACTTCTCCAGACTGAACAATCACAGCTGTCCAAGCCTGTTGCCATGGCAGAGGTGCTCCAGTCCCCTGAGCATCTTTGTGGCCTCCTCTGGATCCACTCTAAAAGGTCCACATCTTTCTTGTGCCAAGCACTCCAGACCTAAAGACTACAATCAGCTTCATCGATGAAGGGAAAGCAGAGGGGATGAGACAAATTGTTACTTTGCTAAAACTTTATATAAAACTCCTCCAGCCCGGCCTCATTGATAAGCTGAAGAAGCACATGTTGGCCAGACTTTGTGATGAGCTGACAACTGTCCAGACTGTTGGTCTCACTGAGTGCTGATCAATGACTCTATGGCTGTTTGGCAGCTGTTAACAAGTGGAGCATGACAGACATCAATATTTGGGCCAATACTGTTCAATATCTTCATCAGCTGCCTCAGTGTTGAGAAAGTGTGATTCCTCAGCAAATTTCTGAATTATTCAAAGCTCTAGGAGAAGGAGATGGTAAATGAACAGCAGATCTCAATTTCAGTGAGACCTTGCTGCAATTAAAGACTAGATCATAAGAGAATCTTTGAAGTGCAGCAACGAAAAGTGCAAAGATCTCCTTCAGGACAGAACAGGCCTGCCTGTGATTGGAACACAAATGAAAAGGATGTGGAGTAATAGTGGGTGCCAACACACATATGAGCCAACAGCATATTTTAGTTGTGAATGAGGCAAACCACACAGCAGCCTGCACTGGGAAAAGCACAGCCACTTGATCAAGGAGAGTTGCAAGCCCATTTTGCTTGGCACTGGTGAAGAGTTCTCAGAATGTTTTAAATGTAAAATACAGGTATTCCTAAGTGAAGAGGTAGGCACCCCACAAACATGTTGCTTGAACTTTTGGCCATTGTGTTTTAAAGTAATCTGCACTCTTCTCTCCTTAATAACATTTACAGGATGAGTGAGTGGGTGTCTGGCTTGTCTCAGTGTCCTGCTACTGGAAGTTTATGTGGGCAAAAAACATCAATGTATTCAACTCTGAATCATAGCAGTGTAAAGGGGAAAAAAAAAAAAAAAGAAAAGAAAAAAGTGGATTTTCTTGCATTTCTGGATTTACATGTGTCCTTGGGGAACAGGCATCTATATGCCTGCTGTAGAGTTGTCTACTGAAACCAGCTAGATTTACCTGCTAATACACAGTTTGCTTAGAGGAGAAGGTCAAGGCAGCTTGTGTTAATTACAACTTATATTAATTGCATATCTGATGTTGCACGGTAGCCATTCACCTGTCCATAGCAAAGGCTGTGGTTTTTAAAAATGAAACACTATTCCAGGCAAAGGCAATTATAATAAATACCATTTAAATTAATTCTGGTTAGACATTAATGAGATATACTGCCAATATTGCTACTACTTTTGGTTTGTTTAGCCTTCTAAGCACAGTTTATCTGAGAATCTCAAAGAGATTAAGGTCATTAATCACTTAGACTTCACAGAAGCTCTTATAATTTTCTTTTGTTTAAAACTGAAACTTACTGAAAGTTCATTTACAGGCAGAACGAGAAAAAATCATGTATAATCCTTGCTTCAGTGTTTCACATGGGTCAGTAGTACATACTCTTGCACCCAGGATTGGTATCCATTCTCATTGCTGCAGTTATACCTGCCTTTAAGTCACTACAGAATAAGGGAGAGGATCCAGAGGAGCAGCGCAGTCAGCAACAGTTTTGCAGCAATATGTTAAATCACATCACTGAAGAAAATGCAAAACAAACAAAAAATCAGAAATGAAAATGAGACATTTGAGTATCATTTACTTCATGCTGGTTTTATAATTAATATAAAACTTAAATTAAAAACAAACAAAGAAATTTCTTTGGGGTTGGTCCAATCTTATTTTTGCTAAGAAATTGTTTCTTCTAGACTCTGATGAAGAAAAAGAATATAATAGGCATTGCATAATAATGTTAACTACTAACCTAGGCTAAAAACATTACCTATAATACTATTACATTGAGTTGTTCTTCTTTTTGCTTTATAAATGCAGTAAAACTAATTTTTCAATCACGTTGTATAAATATTTTTGTAATACAGAAAGCTTTACATATAAAACCAGAATGTTTTACATATAAAATTAAAGATATAATTTTCATTATAAGTGAAAAAGTATTTTCAAAGAAGCTAAAAAAAACCCCATGCAAAATGACTGAAAGCTTAATGAAATAATAAGACTTTTATACAAATTCATACAGTTAATTTCCAAAATAAATCATAATATGACCTCTCATAAACCACAGACTCTAAGATTTCTTTCTGGACATGAACATAGAATCAGTAACTGATTTTTAGCTGGGAACATTTAATGTGAAAATAAGCAATCACTTCACATTCAGATTTTTTTTTCCTGACAGTTAAATCTTTATGCTTTAATCTTAGTTTGAAATTATTCTGCTTTTTCTTTCCAATGGGATTGGCTGGGGTATTTTCAGCAAGAGAGTTCAAACTGGCAGTTCTGTCAATACCAAAGTAGGTCACAAACTCTGATGAAACACGTCCTGAAGTCCTGTCATCCTTATTTTTCCAATATAGTGAAATGCAATTGAAAAATCTCTTGGACTTTTAAAAGGAATACAGTATTTCAATAGCTTCTTATTTAGGAATGTGTTCTGACATCCATACATTGCTACAGAATTTGGTAGCTGTGACAGGCCTTGCTCTGTGTAACTGAGATAACATGTCTACTTTCAGCTTTGAGATATTGCCATTTTTCTGTCCTGGGGAAACTCCACCACAGAACAACAGAGCTCAAATTTTCTTCACATAAAGAAATTTACATTAGTAGGAATCACCTCTTTAATGATTGAAAATTCAACCATTTATTTCAAAGACATAATTTGGGCTTCTATTGTAGTGAGCAGAGAAGAGCTCACTACATTGTAATGAATGATTTTTCTTACCTCTTCCTTGTCTCTAGCAGTGTAAATTGAGCAGGCAGTTTAGGAAAACCACCTAATTGTAGATGGATTTAACTGCCTGAACTCAGCCAGATGTTAATTCGGCCTTGGGTATTTTCTGATAGAAGATAGTAGAAATCTCCTCATCTCTTAGAAGGTCATATTGCAGGGTTTGCCTTTCTTCGCCCTCAAGATTTTTCCTGCGAAGATCTGTATAATTGAATTTAAGCTTCAAGGACAAAGCCAGTGGTAAAGAAAAAGCACAATGTCTGTATCTGTAAGACCATTGTATCATCCAGTAAATGCAATCTGTTTATTTTACCCACTTACTTTCTTTTTCCATGTGAATTAAAGCTGTATACAGTGCTGAAAATTAATAAACTAATGTCAGGCTACCAGTTAAAAGCTGATAAATGTTGTTTGCTCTGTTCAGGGTATTACATGGTCACTTTAATCTATCTAAAATTATCAACAGTTACCAAGGTCTTGACAAGCTTTGTTTTTTGCTTTGTGGTTTTTTTTTTTTTTTTTTTTTTTTTAATTTATGAAACATGCTATCCTTATTCCTACCTTTTTAATTAAGCATTGGTTGTTCTCCCATCTTGCATAAATAACTCATACAGTTGGACTAAGCACTCTTAAAAGTAAGAAAACTAGACGAAGTTGGCAGATGCCAGAGTACTTCTTTACAGTTAATTGTCTGAAAGACATGGTGAAGGTAAAGCATTCCTTTGCCCCATTACCCATGAAATTTGGGCGCTGCCTGATGACTGTGAACAAACTAGAATCTTTCCCCCTTTGCTTAGCTCCTTTATTTGGAGAGGGGGCAAAAAGGCAGTTCATTCTGTCATTTCACAGTCAATGGAATGATCAAGTTCAAACTACAGTTTTACACCTAGACTAATAGGCAATATTCTGAACCCTTTCTCCTCTCAGCCCATCCTCATGGCTCACTAATAAACTGTCATTCCAAGTGTGAAAGACACCTGAAGATTGTAAGACAAGCAGAAAATTCTAGAGACAATGAATGAATGGGTTAACTTTCATTGTTTTAAGTAGTTTAATTATTCTTTCCATCTTTCTGATACCACAGAAAGATGCAACTGCAGGTCAAGGAGCAGACTCCATCACTGAAATCAAATTCTAGACAGAGAAATACTGTAATGCACTTAAGTATATTCTGCACAAAGATGAGCTGAGGAGATGAGCAGGAGGTGTGAGTAACATGACCTAAATCTATAATGAAAGCCTGCACATCTACAGTGCTAAAAGCTTTCAGTGAGTATGACATGAATTCTAGGACAATGAATTACATCGTATCTCCGTATTGTGTTTTAGTAAGACTTGATAAGTTTCCATTAAATGGGAGAAAATTACTGCATCATGCTCTGGCCTGGAAATTACTGATGTAACAGAGCAGCTGCAAAAGAGTCAAAATGTTAAGTTAAAAAGGATACATGGGGCAAGTTCTCTAATGAGGAACATAAAGTGTGATTTGGGAGATCTGAAATCCTGATTTTTGAGTATAAGAAGAAACTAAAATCACTTTTGTGTTTATGTGATTTGTTTGTTTATGGGCAACAGTAGGAGTCATCTAACAACATTAATTATCCTAAATTACCCTTTAGTTCCATGCCAGTTTGCAGAAGCTATAGATTATCAAGAAAACTCAAGGGTTATTGTGGATTTTCTTTTTTTTCCTCCCTCTTGGGCTATCTGTTTTGTTTCCCATGTCATTTGAGACTGGTGAAGCAATACAGTTCATCTGTTCATTATTTGAGACAGGAGACTGCTACTTTTGCACTGATTCTGCATGTTTGAGAACTGAAAGAATAGATCTTACTCTGCATTTGCAGCAGGACTTACTGCAAAAAATGTATGTCTTTGCATCAGGCATCTGACTTCAAATAAGAGCCAGTCTGTCTTCCTCAAGTTTGTGAGTCAGAAATGCTGATATTTCCACCTTAAGCCAGTTTCATTAAAATATCAGTGAATAAAGAATGGAGTACATATAGGTAATGGAAAAGGATTTGGGAAACACAACAAATTTTATTGAGACTGTGCTGGAATTAACACAAAACATTTACAGAGCTGCAGATAAGCCTGAAGACTCAGATAAAGCTGGAAACAAACACAGAGAACAAGATTCAATTAGCAGTAATTTGGAGTAGAAACTAATCTTCAGTTGTTACCATTAAACAAGTCTTGAGTGAATAGCAAGAATCCATTTAGCTTTTCTGAATTATTACCTGCAAAGTCAATAGATGTTTATTATCCTAGGGAGAAGAGGCTTGTTATCAGTCCCCTTTCTTAACTCCTAATGGAGCCAGCTGTTTATTTTGGATAATAGTGCACTTCACAGCACATCCCAAACCTTCACGCTGAGATGCTGTTACGCAGATCTCATGTTCCTTTGTTCAGCCAAAAGCCAAGTTTGTTTAGATGCGGTGAATGATTTCACACACAGCCTCAGAAACGAGAAGCCAGTAGGTGATAAATCAGCTCATTCTCAAACTTTACAACTGTCAAAGTAACAGGTTGTGAGGGGGTTTTGTGTTGTATTCTTTATCTTAGAGAGCTAAAGGGTACACAGTTTGAGCGTAGTATGGGGATACAGAACATAAAGAGATAAGCTGTTCAGTAAGGGAATTCTCTAATTAGTTGTCATACATCCACATTTATTATCATATCTCCATATTACAAGGAATATACAAGATAGCTTATCAGGTTACCCTCTAGTCGACTTTCTTAGATGATATACCAGGAACTCCAGAGACCCCATTTAAATATAAGGTAAATTTTTGACATTCATTTAAAGACAGTTACAGCTCCCTTATCCCAAAGGGGAACTTGAAATCCTCTGTGAAAAGTCCCTGTGTAGTCTGCAGAGCACGTCTGATGTCTCAGCAGTACCCACGTCATTCTGGACCGGTTCCCACACTGCAGCTTCAGCATGCTCCTCCAGCAAATAGGGACAGGTGGAGACAAATCGAGTCTGAGATGACTTTCTTCATGCAACTATAGATGAAAACAGCTCATTTCCTAATCAAAGGCATTTCCAAAGTTAAAATAGGCATGAATGTTATTGCTGCCATATCATTGACAAGGTTTGATCTTTAATGGGGAAGGAAAATTGTGTTTTCCCAATCTTTATATGATTGTTTGTTTGTTTGTTTGTTGGTTGTGGGTTTTCATTGTTGTGTTTTTTTGTGTGTTTTTTTTTGTTTGTTTTGAGCTTTTTTTGTTGTCTTCATTTCTTGTTTGTTTGTTTGTTTCTTTGTTTTGTGAAAAAAATAATTCAGAATGCACACAACGGGTATAATTTCAACTTTTTGTCTCTTGTCCCTGGACTATTTCCTAATCTCAGAAAAAAAGTTAATTTTAAGATTCTTTTCCATAAGCCTTACTTTGGAAACTTACATTGCACAGATGTTAAGGCTCTCATGGCAGGAGAAGTAAAACTGTGTTCAGGTTCCTCCCCTAAATCTGTTTCTGCATTTTACATGATTTAGCCAGAAGAATCAGTGATGTAAACAGGAACCAGTAATATTAACTAATTCCCTACTGAAAGTTCTGGTCTGCTTCACATCTGACCTAAAGTAAAACAAGTCTCAAGAAGAGATTGAAAGGCTCCTTTGCCTTGATCCCAGTTGATCATATAGAATTTTTAATTCAGCACTCTGAAATAAATAAAATTGTTTATGTAGATTAGTTGTTTAGCTCATATTTTTAATTATATTCCTGTAAAATAGAGTAAGGCAGCCAAGATAAACACTGGAGTTTAAATGAAAGAGAAAAATAAGTAAACAAAATTTTGTTATATAATTGACATATCTATGCTATTTAATTTTGTTAGATAACATAATAAATTCAAACTAGGCCCAAATAAGAGTCACTCCAGCAACAGAAAATGTTCTGAAATACATATTACCACTTCTAACAAGGATAAAGGAGGTTGTCTGAAACCATAGTTTTATCCCAACTACCTCTAACAAAGCGAGTAAGGAGCAGCACATTAAAATGTTCAAATATGTTTAAAAGTATAAATTAACTTCTGTATCATTTTCTAAAGTCACCAAAATACTCAGAAAGTTTTAGAGCCTACTTTGAACTAACATTTTGAGCAGATAAAAATATTCATTATTGTTTGGCTCACATTTCCCAGAAATTGGTTCTAGATGTGAAAATACTTGAAGTAGGTCCTTGCTGTCGGTTATCAAGGCTTGAAACAGTTTATAAAAAATAATTTTGTATGAATGTCTTTCATGATAAGGGGACAGTCTTAATCTCTTCCAAACATTTTGACCTCTTCAATGCTCCAAGAAGCAATTGTAGTGCTCAGGAAGATTAAGACTTCCGTTAGTGATACCTCTAGCACAGGAATATCTTATTCAGAGCTGATCTGAAAATCCTGACGTTTTCCTGAAAATATGCATGTTTTCACAAGTATACCAGTAACTGCTGCTCCTCTTGCAGTTCATATAACAGAAAAGATTCTCTCGTGACTTCTAATATATTTGTCTTCAACTCCGTTTACCAGCCTTGCTAGCACACAACCTATGAACATCAGGAAGGGAAGTTGTTGCATTATGTATTATTTTTTTTACAGTATGAATTTTCAGCAGGTCACAGCTATCACCTTTCTCATAGTTTCTTCCCTGTGAGGACGCTGAGTCCCTGGCACAGCTGAGAAGCTGTGGCTGCCCCATGCCTGGAAGTGTCCAAGGTCAGGCTGGATGGGGCTTGGAGCAATCTGGTCTAGTGGAAGGTGTCCCTGCCCATGGCAAGGGGTTGAAAATGGATGATCTTTAAGGTTCTTCAAACCCAAACTATATACAGTTCTATGATTCTTCTAAAGCGACAAATACAGAATTAAAGTGCTTGTTAATAATATAACTGCTAGACAGAACATTGATATCTAGTTGAACAAAAGTGAGGTTAGGAAAAACTGTGCAGTGTTGCACGTGATCTAGATAAGGGTGCTGTTGCAAAGATTCTTGTAAAAGAAACTCCAGTCACTGTCTCAACATGGTTTTTCTACCCTTTGGAAAGATTGGATACTACAGGTTAACACTGCCTGATGCTAGAATCACAATAAATTAATTGTTTATAAAAAAAGATTCTTCATAAGTTTCTGTGCAACACCTGTACCTTCAGCATGAATCTTCACTCTCTATTTGCTGCACATTTGCTGGCTAGTGGGCAAACAGAAGGTCCAGCTGGCTTCACAGCAAACCTACTGTGTATTGGCTCTTCCTCTACTTCTTGGCCTGAGATCAAAGATTTCAGTACAGTGAGTCCTATTGTCATATGTCTTTGAACTTTACAATAAGTATCAGCACATCAGAGTAAGCTTTTTAAATACATCTACATGCTTACTAGTTTACTTGGCATGCATTTTCACAAACACTTCCTTCCCAGCCATTTCTCATCGTGAAAAGGATTCTAAGGGTTATTACATGATATTTTCTACCATTAAAGAAATATCTTCACTTAAGCTTAGTGATCTCACTTCCTAATATACTCTGGTCAAAAAAGTGCTGATCATCTTTTGTTGATGAAAATCACATTTCTAATGGCAATCAGTTTGACATTATAATACTTATATTACAATAAATGAAAGGTGAGGTCTTGTGGCAAACTCACTAAGTATGTTTTTTCATGAGGATAGAGGAATAATGAAACTTTTCTTCAGTTTCATTCTGACTGTATTATCAATCATCACATCAACTTAGCAATATTTTCCCAAGACCTCATTTATTACTGGTGAAGGCTAACATTTAAAGGCTAGCAGCTTGAACATTTAAAAAAAACCCCAACCAACCAACCAAACAAAAAACCCCCCACCCACCCAACCAACCAACCAAAACAAACAAACAAACAAACAACTCCCCCCCACATTTTTCTGTTGCCTTTTCACAATAAAATGCTTTTGCAAATCACCCAGATTGCTGGGTGACAACTCATATTATGACAACCCATATTAGACTTCACTGTATGAAAAAGTGACTGCTTTGGAAATATGCTCCATCAAATCCCTGCTTCCTGAAATGTGTGTTACATCTACATACAAGATATCACTTCATGTTTCATGACTGCTATCTGCTGGTATCAAGTACCTTGCTTTGGACAGGTGGTTCTGAACTCCAAGTGCAGAGGAATTTCCATTCATGCTGTTACTGAAGGACTGGTTAAACATGGCGATAGTATTCAAAACAAAGAAGAAAAACTTATTGGCTATGCAGTAACTATGATATTTTTGTTGGCCTTTAGATGTGCATTATTCAGCTAAATCATATTGCAAGGACTTATGAGAAAAAAAGACTGTAGAACATTTAAAGTCATTCTCCCTCAAGTTTAAAGAAAGTTTAGCAAAAGTGTACATCTACTCCTCTATGTCAAGGTCATGACATATATATGAACTGGGAGTGACCTCTGTTTGGTCAAACTATTTTGCCTAAATGTTATCAACATAGGTGTCCATGTCTTTAGCAGGAAGGTTGGAACTAGATGATCCTTAAGGTCCTCTTCAACCCAAACCATTCTGTGATTCTGTGATTCTATGATTCTATGACACTAGGCAAGATTTTCTCCTAGCTATGCTCTAAATGCAAAATTTCTTGGCAAAATGAAACCTTGAGCTCATAGTGCAGGGATGAGCTTCACAATTTATCAAAAACCTTGAAAAACATCTTCAAATAAGCATATCAAGTTTTAGAAGGTAAAATCACTCTAAATATTATTATCCTCTTACAACATTTACTCCCTTTAAAAATATTTTCACTTTTGCATTTGAGACCACACAGATTTTTTTTTTTTTTTTTTTTTCTTCTTCCAGAAACAGGATTCCATGAAAGGCACTAAAATTTCTGCTCTTGACCAGGGGAAAAGCTGACAGCAGGGACATGATCTCTGACCAGAAAGCAAGCAGTGGAAGAGTATTTTGAAATTTATGTTCTTCTAACAACTTTGCCTTTGATTGTACACATCCACTGATGCCTTTCAGTGTATTTATCAGATGCTACAGACAAGTAGAGAATAAGCAGACTTGCAATATTTCTTTAAAAGAACACATATGGGTATAAACATGAAACAGTGCCATAAACATGACTCTTGGAATCCTCCCTGCTCAAGATAATTATTCAGACAGAATTCCATTTTTATGAGAAACACCACAGTTTCTTTCTTCTATCATTTCACAGAATCATAGAATCACAGGGTGGCTTGGGTTGGAAGGGGTATTAAAGAACATCTAGTTTCAACCCTGCTGTCATGGGCAGAGAACCTACCCTTAGGCAGCACTCAAAGCCCAATCCAACCTGGTCTTGAACATCTGATCTAAGAACTCAGGTAACTTTGAAAAGGGACTTTTATCTCTCTTTTTGAGACAAACACACACACATACACACACACACTCACTCTCGTAACTATTTGTTTGTTCTATCTTCTACAGACTACACAAACTGCTGATGTGATTTATTTCTATAAATTCAGAACTATGTCACAAAACCCCAGAAAAAAACAGATGTATAGGACAAAATAAAGAAATTATCTGTGCATCTACTTTTCCTTATAAATGAAATTCACAGTCTAGACATGAGGAGCTCTTTTCTAATTTGAGCCCAGGTTTCAACCTGCTCTTTCCTGTGGCATAAGAGCTCTGTTGCCTTGGAGCTTCTGCCTTATCACACCTGCAACTCTGAGAGCTTTTTCTCCTTCAAACCAAAGACATGGGCAGTCTCATTTTCCCTCAATCAAAAGGACATCACGTGTGCCCCAGCAAACTGCTGCAGGGAAAGTGTGGGCTGTGCCTGGTCATTTGAGGCAGATGAAATACTCCCAAGGGGATTCCTTCAGAAGAAAAATGTATATATTATTACCCAATTATGGGAAACAGATGGGTCAGAAATAACCATCAAGTTTATTTCTCAGTTTGATTTCTTGATTTTTAAGCAGATATATGTGGACTGTTACCACATTTCTACATAATTGCCATTATGAGTTGGGGCTTTTTCCTTGAAAAAATAAAATCCAGATGTTCTAAAATATGGGATTTTATCATGCATGAGCAATAGAAACTCAGTGTAAATTCTCAAACAAAGAATCACAAAAATAAGAATATATAACCAGAACATTAATAATAGTTTTCTTAGTATTTGCATATTTTCCCCAAAGTGGTATACTATATTTATTTCTTGTAAATTCAAATTTTAAAATACTCATGAATATTTATTTCCTTTTCTTCATCTATTGTCACAATTTATTTGAGTTTTTTTTTTTTTCTTCCACCAGATAACTTGGCATTTCATTTTAAATTCTACCATCATGTAAAAATGAGCTAAAACTGCCAAGCAACACCCTATCATTTCATAAAAGGAATAGAAAACTAATGGAATTAAATTAAAAAAAAAATCATTAAAAGACTGGAAAGGGGTGGCATACAAAGATCAACCAGTTTTGAATTATTTTAATTTTAGATTTGTCCATTTGCCTGACACAAATACTGCAAACTTGAGAAACTGGAAGGGTTGACCCATGTATGGGAAGCTAATTTGGTCTGCTGGGAGATTCTGCCTGCTGAGAACAGTCAGGGGGCTTGGAAAGAAAAGTGTTTGGACTGAATGAGAGTTCAGTACTAACTTCAATTGGTGGGACAAATTACACTCAACTGTACTCCACAGTTCCTACAGTATCTTATAAGTCTGCCATATTTGTGCAGTCATTTAATAAAAACCAGTATATTTATGTTGAAAGGACTTAGAAATAGGAACAGGAAGTTAGAGATCTGTCCACTTCTTTTCCTTTTGAAAGTTAGAGAGAGGCTTTCCAGGTTTTCATAGCTCTGACAACACCCTCTCACCAGGCTCTGCAAGCCCATGCTCAGTCATAAACCGAAGGATGTTTTCCCTGTTTTTAAAATTGTTCCTCACTTGTGTGAACATAAAAATGAAGCCAAGATGAAAAAAAATGTTAGTACTCCTGAGTCTTCAGTCCTGGTACAGCAGCCCAGTTTGTTTTTAGGCTTTAAAAAGGAGGCAACAAATTGTGACAGCTACTGGTAACCAAGGAGTCTCCTAAACCTATAGTTGAATCAGTAACCAATCACTCCAGTCCTCCAGACAATTGGATGTGCATTGGGAGCACCTCTCCTGAAGGTTGCCACAACAGCTTTGTCAGGGAGCAATGGGGTCGTAGTGGTTCTCTTTGTTCATGTTGTCCTTGGAATAAAAGGTTCCTCTGGTGTCTGGAGTTTCTGCAGATTTTGTAAACTGACATGTAAGTCTTGACATACTCACATGTAATAAACACACAAGAATAAAGATAAGGTATAAATAAAGGAGACAGTACAACAAAGATAGACTGTGCACAGTGTTACAGCTACCTAAAAATTAAAATGAGCTTCTTGAAATGGGACCTGTGCCTTTGACAGACTATAATTTAGAGAAAGTAGATATTCAATCCCAGCAAAAAGAGGAAAGAAGAAGGTGCTAGAAAAGATTTCCCTTTCCCATCCCCCTCTATGTGTTTATCCTTCTCCTTCCTTCCCCCCAGCCCCTTCCCCTGGGAAATGAGATCTCTTTTCATTCAGCCATGTGAAGTGCAACACTGACTTTGAGCTGTGAGGAATAAAACCAGAGAAAAATGGAAAAACATAAAGGAAACAAAAACTGAGTTTTAGGGTAAAACACTGATAGGTTTCGAAAGCTCTTTATTTCACACCTTCATGTATAATTAGCTAGAGTAACTAGCTCAAACATAAATCTGTACAACACTGAAGTCTATGCTCAGTCAAGTGAATCCTCTCGTGGCAAACCATAGGGCTTAAATGTCAGCAAAACACAACATCTGAAAGGGGAAAAATGCAATTTACTGACATTTACGGTCTTGCTTTTTAAAAATCCTATCCATCCTTTTCAATTATGAGGAGTCTCATTTTTATTTGCCAGCTGTAACAACTGCACAAAAATTGACACCTTGCATAAATCTTGCCTAAGCTGTTTGACTGGACAGCTTCACTGACAGCTAAAAAGGTTCAGATTGGTTACTGAATGGAAAAAAACAGGGCAAAACATTCAGGTAAGTGGTAAAAGTCTGCATACAGCTTGAAGGAGCCTGAGTGCTCAGACATCTTCATATCTGATCCTCACATTTCGTATTCAGAAACTACTGAGGTGACAGAAAAGAAAAAAAAAAATCTGTCTAGTATAACTCAAATATTAGAGGTGACTTTTAACTGTGGTTTTCCTTCATTCTACTTCAAATTTTTAAGTTACAAAATTTTAAGTTATATATCAGTGGATCGATTCCATCTCACTCTGTCATGTATACTAATAGAAGCAATCACAAAAGGACACAGGAATTCCTATTCATAAACCCTAACATTCTGTTCAACTACAACCTCAGAACTTGAAGCACCTCAGGTGTTTGTTTGTTTGTTTGTTTAGGTTGGTGGGTTTTTTTTTCACACTTGCTACAGGAAATATTCTGAGCTCTCATCTAGAAGGTAGAAGAAGGTAGAAGAGCTGATGTCATGGCTTAAGCGCCAGCCTTAGCCATGTACATCACTTAACACTCAGCACATTACCTTGCAGGATTTTGTCCTGTTCCAGTTATCCGTCTTCTGGAAAAACCCAAACATGATTCAGGGACTAGAGTGAGACAGGCTCAGTTTCCAGTAAGTATTGTGGATAATTGTATCATATTTGTCATCTTTTCTCCAAAAGCACTCTAGCTGCCATGGTACATCTGGGCATTTACATAAGACACGTATTGAAATAAAAAACGGGGGGGAGGGTTGTGATTTTTTTTGTTTGTTTATAGTTTATTTGTTCTGGTTTTGTTTTTGTTTTGTTTTCCTGAAAAAAATATTCAAAAAGGAACAATACTTTAGCTGAAGGTACAGCTTGGAAAGTTCCCAGACATCTTATGAGGATATAGTTATGGATACTGCATCCAAGAGGCAAGCAGCACATAGTTTTTTTGTTTTGAGTTTTTTTTCTATTAGTCTTATCCCTCTCGATTAAACAATGGCATTTATTTAATTTGTTGATCTTTTCTGTTCGTAGACACCCTCTGTTTAATTTTCAAGATTCCTAGAGTTATGGTTAATGTCTTATTTTCCAAGCTACTGACATCTGGATTTACCTGATTAGCGGCCTAACAAAGTTTGAATTGCTCAGGTTTAAAGTTTGAACTGTGCAGGTTTAAATGGTTATCCTGATTAAAAAATACTATATTTATGGACTAAATAAACCACTTTCTCTGTGTCATTTTGTTAAACCAATATTATCAGCTTTTTCTTAGATCAAGCATCTTGAGAACACCATTTAGAGGAAGCTTTCTTTTACACTTTTGTAAACTAAGAACTGCATTATTCCTTTGTCCAACTCCAACTCTTGGGCAATGGTTGCCATACAACAAAGTATTTAAGCATTAGAAAAATAAGAAAAACTCCGATACCTCCTTATTGATTGACTGATCACATGGAAGACATAGAAGGAGGCTCAGTGTTCCAACATGACCAAAGAGTAAACTGTTGGGCATATAGGTCAAAAAAGCTTACAAAGTAAATATTTGAGCACAATAAAAGCACTTTTTTTATGCAGGTGCCACAAGTAATAATAATGAGGTGAATAAAATAAATGACATGATGACTCTTGGTGAATACTTAGAAATACAGGCAGTTAACTGGTATATAAAAAGAGTCACATTCACAATGCACAGCATAACATTTAAACCAGATGGAGCAATGTTCTTACCCAGTTCCTTCCTTTAATGGGTGAGGGCCCTTAATGACTTCCAGCATACAGAATCACGGTACGTATTAGCAGACTTCAGTCACCTTTTGGAAAGAAGGTCCCATTTCTCCATAGGACAAGTATTTAATGTGTGCAGAAAATAGTGAACATGGCGTGTGTCATCATAAAAGGAATCTTAAAAGCTAGCAGTTTTGGTTTTAAGGAATGATACCAGCTTTTTTTTTTTTTTTTTTCTTAATTAATAAGCAGTCATAAAATCAGAGAATGATTTGAGTTAGAGTTGGTCTTCAAGATCATCTTGTCCCAATCCCCTGCCATGGGCAGGTACACCTCCCACTATCCCAGGTTGCTCCAAGCCCCATCCAACCTGGCCTTGAACACTTCCAGGGATGAGGCAGACACAGCTTTGCTGAGCAACCTGTTCCAGTGCCTCACCACCCTCAAAATTGACAGTTTTTTTCCTAATATTTTGATTAAATCTACTCTCTTTCAGTTGGATTCCAATCTCCCTTGGCCTGTCACTACACACTCTTTTCCATGTTCAATACTGTGAAGCCCTCCAAGGGTCTCTCATTTTGCTACTGTTGTAAAAACATAAACTTAGATATAGATTTTAATCTGTATTAGAATTATTGAATTTTTATTTGGTTGGACAATTTTTTTCTTTATGAATGCTTAAAATATTGACTGCATTTTGGTCCTTGCCATAGCCCACACTTCCAGTAAATCAGTCAAACTAGGGTTCAACAAGACCAAGTGCTGAGTCCTATGTTTTGGCCACAATAACCCCATGTGAATCTGCAGGTTTGGGGCAAAGTGGCTGGAAAGTGGCCCAGCAGAGAAGTACTTGGGAGTGCTGGTTCACAGCAGCCGAACATGAGCCAGATGTGCCCAGGTGTCAAGAAGGACAATGGGACTTGGCTTGTATGAGAAATAGTGTGGCCAGCAGGACCAGGGGAGTGATTCTTTCCCTGTGCTGGGCACTGCTGAGGCTCCACCTTGAGTCCTGTGTCCAGTCCTGGGCTCCTTAATTCAGGAAGGGCTTTGAGGTGTTGGAGCAAGTCCAGAGAAGGGAAACAAAGCTGTTGAAGGATCTGGAGCACAAGTCCTATGAGGAGTAGCTGAGGGAGCTAAGGGTGTTTAGCCTCCATAAAAAGGCAGTCAGGAAGGACCTTATCACACTATGACTTCCTGAAACGATGTTGTAGCCAGGTGGGGGTCGGGCTCTTCTTCCAGGCAGCTGGTGACAGAACAAGAGGACATAGTCTTAAGGTGTATCATGGGAGGTTTAGGTTGTACGTTAGAAAGAAGTTCTTCACAAAGAGAGTGATGGGGCATGGAAATGGGCTGCCCAGGGAGGTGGTGGAGTCACCATCCCTGGGGGTGTTTAAGGAAAGGGTGGATGTGGCAGTCAGTGCCATGGTCCAGTTAACATGGTGGTGTTTGGTCATAGGTTGAACTCAATGATCTCAGAGATTTTTCCCAACTTAATTAATTGTGTGATTCTGTGAACAGCCTAAACTCCACACAGGAGCTTTCCAGACTTAACAGTTAAGAGATATATGGAAGAGAGGAATGTCAAAGCCCTCTTCAGTCAAGTCTATTATGCTCTTTCATGCCCATCTTTAATTTCTATTCAGACTCCCAGTTTATTGTTAATGTAATTATTAATATTGTTACTTGCAACACTTCATAACTACTCTATGTTTCAGCAAGAGTTGGTCTTAAAACCATGCTCAAACAAGTTAGGGTTTTTGCTCACACGCCACTGATATGTATTTGATTTTTCGAAGCTCCTGTCCAGATGTCAAACAGATTCTTGACAGCATTTGCATTTCTTGAAAGAACTATGCAGTCCTTCTCCAGACAATAGAAACACAGTAGGAGCTGGGAAAAAAGCTCAGATGAAGTCATTAGCATCATGAGACTCAGGAGAGACTAAGGAGCACCTTCCTTCATTGTACAATGATTATCATGTAACCACAGGGACGTTTTGAGGATGGAAACAGCAAATTGGCTAACACAGAGGTCAGACAACATAGTGTAATACTTCGTGCCTGTGGCCATAGGTGCCTATTCTTTACACCATTCCTGTCTGAAATTCCTGAATCTATGGAACACAGCAGAGGAACAGGAATAACTTATATGACTTTGAGTAGTGTTGCAGACCAAGGAAATACCATTTTTACCCATGTCTTTCAATATTAGTGATAAGGTCATTTAATATATCTATTTACTTTATTTCCCAAATCCAATAACATAGTGTGAAGGGCTTCAAAGCACAAGATAAATGTGTCTGGGCCACAGAACTAATCATGTCAACTGGAAAATAACTGTATCTGCATCATTACCACTTAATGTGTTGGGCAAGTCTGAGTGCACCTGAAAGATAATAAAGAGGTGTCAGTATCATTCATATATTTTAATTGCTTCCATTAGCTTTTTTTTTTTTTTTTGTGTTCCTGAGGGGAAAATAGTATCACTTCATTGATTATCCAGTGGATACAGCAGAAATAATATTACAGAATCAAATATACTTTTAACCACCCATTGCCATCTTATAGCTATAAGCAAAAGTATAACTTGGCAATAAAACCTATTTACTGTTAAAATTAAAATTGCTTTTAACATTTTTATAGCATGCAAACAATTAAAATAATTCTATCAGGCAACAGCTGTTCTTTCACACTTGTGGAAAAGGAATCAAGTAAAAGACTGTAGGAAAAGTTAAAGTCAGGGAACTTCTGAATTCAAAAAATGCCAAGAAATGGGTAAGTTTCTCTGTAAGTGGTGGTTATAATAATAACGGGGCTAGGGATAATATAATGATATGAGTTTGACTTGGTGATCATTATGTGTCTCTTCCAAATTGAGATATTTTATAATTATAGGAAATAATTAAATCAGTTTTGCAATGTATATATTTTTATTCTAGACAAATAAGTGTCATCAATAAGAAGATGGCTTCTGGTATTAAATTATTAAACAAAGTAACCTCTAGAATCTCATCTATGATGGTACCATGCCACCAGGGCCTTACTTCTTGAGTCCCATTCCTTACTTTATTGCATCTGATGATAATACTATTCTCACAACATAAAGCCGGGACCTAAGGACTCCAGCACAGGACACAGGATGAAACCAAAGCCCCATTTCCTGAACTGTCCTGTCTGTCACTGGCCATAATAAAACACCTACAGGAACAGGATAAACATTAGTAATGTACAACAACCACCTTGCTCTAGTAAAAGCACGGGGCATGCTGACAGGTTCAAGTAGCCTTTTCCAACTGAAGGACAGCCATGAGCATTGATTCAAACTGAGGAAATAAAAGTCAGGAAGACTGAGCAGAGTACTGGAAAAAATAATTACTGCAAATCTACGGTTCTCAGAGAAATGGCAAATTATAGACTCTCAGAATGCTCTGGTTTGGGGGGAACCTTAAAAATTATCTAGTTTCAATGCCCTGCCATGGGCAGGGATACCTTCCACTATACCAGGTTGCTCAATGTCCCATCTAGCCTGGCCTTGAATTATTTCACCTGGTTTTACTAACTTTACCTGCTACTTGAAAACATGATGATTAATAAACATGTGAGAAATACCTTTACAGTAAAATCTAGATTTTTTCAGTGCTCTCTGTTTTGTTTTTTTCCCCCTAAACGCCTAGGAAGAGCCCAAAGAGATTGATAACACTGACTAAACCTGAGCTGAGTCCTTAATGCACTTAAAACCCATTTATTCATTATAGATACAGTTGATACATTGGTTTTCTATTTTCTTCCTCTGACTTCTCCTGGAGAGTTTAGGGGCTGTAGATACATACTCTGTGATTTCTTTCTCCAGGAAAATGGACGTAGTCCAAGAAGCTTTTGGACAACTCTCTCAGGCACATAGTGGGATTCCTGGGGTTGTCCTGTGCAGGGTCAGGCATTAGACTTAATCATGCTTGTGGGTACCTTCTAACTGAGGCTATTCTATCATTCTATGATACTGTCTGTCCCTGAAGCAAGGGATTGAATTTCTCCTGGATCTTAGTTCCATTGCTGCCACAAGTCCCCAGTTGCTATGAAAGTGTCCCTGCTTTGTACATAAAGAAAGTAGAAATTTCCATCTCTATGTTTGATAGGAATGGGCTGAGATATTTTGTTCCTGTTGCTCCAAAAATCTTGAGAAAGCTGTACATGGGCTAGACTGACTCAAAGGTATAACAAAGAAGCAATTTCTTCAGCTCTTAGCCTGCTGACCTTGAGATAATGTTTCAGATATTGCTCTGTGAAACTGGACTAAAGCATTCTCCATACGAGGGTACAATTTGATCAATTATACTGGCGTACCATGTGTTTACACTAAAGGTGTAAATGACTATCCATACTAAGAGAGACTGAAATTCAGGATCATTGTGAATCTTAGGCAGTGTAAAGTAACTTTTTTCATACAAAGCTGAAAAGCACCCCAAGCAGTACTTGCATCAAATTGTCCACTCAGTCTATCCTATGTTAAAACCTCTTAAAAAAAACCAAAAAACCAAAAAAACAACAAACCAAAAAAAAAAAAAAAACCACAACAAAACAAAACACAAAACCAAAAAACAAGAAACAAAAAACAGGAAAGTCCATATTTCTTTGTTATTTTGTTAAGCTGATTGTCTGCACCTGACTCCATTTTAAAATTAGTACTTACATATTAGAGTTTTTTCCTTACACACAGGAAGGGTGAAACTGTTTAAATTATGTAAAATAAATATATGGTCATAAAATGTAATAATCCATTACAAAGCACTTTGATTTTTCATTTTATTACCATGTTCAAATAATTATCGACCTTTTTTTTGCTAACCTGAAGAAATAGATATTCACTGAAATATTGTATTCCATTTGCATTATGATTGCAATAATGAAGAAGGTTAAATCATCTTCCATATATTGTATTTGCATTAAATATTGCATTTGCAGAAGATTAAAGATGCAACCAGAAATCCTATTTTTGATAGCTCTATTTTATGAATTTTTGTACTTACCAAAGTGGAACTTCAGTTGTTTGGTGTTATTTTTTTATGTTACCAACAGAAAAAAAATACAATAAATGTATGCTTCTTCAGATACTCTTTGAGAAATGTGGACATTTGTTTAACCACATCAAACCCAACATTTTCTGATTAAAAACTATGGAATGATGTGCTTGTGACTGATTTATGTATTAAAATTATTTTCTTCACATAGTTTCTGTCTTTGTTTTCCGTGTTCTTTTAATTGTATTGGCTAGGTAATACATTTACAACCTCAGACTGCAAAAATGTTGGGGAACAATATCCTCTTTAGCCTAGTAATCTAAGGCAGAGAGTGTTTTTACCGTGCTGCAGCTACATAGGTGTGACTACTCTTTCTGGAAGCTTTTGAACTGAACACTTTTTAAACAACACAATTTAATAAACAGAGGTTTCTAAACAAATGTAATTTCTATTTTTTTAATGAAAATTGCAGGGTCTAATAGAGAAAAAACACTCTGCATTAGTTACCAGAGAGTCCCTGCACAGAAAAGAGAAAATAGTAACATCTTTATTGTTCTGCTATGAAAGAAAGTGCTTTGCCTATGTCTTAGCCACCAGCTGTGATGATACTTTAAAAATTACAGATATCCATCTATTTTCTCTCAGATTAAACATGAATTAAACCATGGTTCTACATGTCAGATAAAATATCCACCTACCCCAAAAACTGATGGTATCCAATAACAGATAATTGATAAAAGCAAGAATATGGTAATTGCATAACAGTATTCCAATTACATAGTCTCCCAAAATATGCAAAAATATGTTTTCTTTCATTCAATAGCCCCTTTACAAAATAATTTGAGATTTCCAGTAGGATTAAACTTAAATACATAGAAATATATGACATTGACAGGAAGGACCCTCTAAAGTCCAATTCTCAGCTGCTATAGATAGAATTCACGCCATTAGTAATTGGAAAAGGCTCAGAGAGTGCATCGCCATATCTGACTTGGCCACGCTGATCCTCATGTAG
>JAWWEE010000085.1:68565453-68588126 GCA_035221455.1 Xenops minutus | reverse complement strand
CCCAACAACAACTGACTGTAAACTTTCCATTTCCCTGTCCCCTGCACCACTGGGGGAAGGAGGGAGCATGGACAGACAGAGGGGTGGTGGTGGAAAGGTGTTTCTAACCTGTTTTTGTTTCTTATTTTTTAGTTTTTGTTTGTTAGTAATAACTTTAAGCATTATTCTAAGTTCTGCTTTGCCTGGGGTATTAATCAAAGCTCCTCTTTCTGTTGTTATCTCTAGCTGTAAATTCCGAGCTGTTTTTTTTTTCCTTCCCTCTGGAAGGCGAAAGGGGTGGGGGAAAGGCCTTGAAGGAGTTTTGCTGGACACCAGGCGTTTATCCAGGGTCAAACCACCACAGCACATCATGGGCTTGAGTAGCAGTTTTTGATTACAATACAGTCTGATTCTTTTCAAAAGAAAAGGTTTCAGACTACATTTTTAATGAGCCTCCTCACACTTCCACAGCTTTGTATAAACATATTAATGGAGCATCATTAAAACATTCTCTAAGACCATTTGGGAAAATGTTGATAAAATGTTGACATCCCCCTTCTCACTGGGTACAAAGGGCATTCAACTGCACCCTAACACTCTCTTTAATGCAGAGATCAGCAAAGAACATTCCAGAGAATTCTCCAACCTCCTTTGAGCTACTATTAAAACTCCTTGAGTACAGACTAATATCAGAAAAAAAATTGGTTACTGATGAAGACAATGTTATTAACAAGTGGTAAAGTTAAAGAGAGGCAAATGATGTTGTTAGATTCTTTCAAGTGAACATGTCCATGTGGGCAGTGGTTTCTGCTGGGCAGTCAGGACTGTTTGGATATGTCCATTTCCATTGTGAGTGATCAATGTGAGGAAGAAGCAAATTATCTAACAGTGTGATTCTTAAAATACAAAAGGAGAATAACAAAATTATTGGATGAAAAGCTTCAAAGAGTGTTGTATAAAAGGCTGTGGAGCAACACTAGAGGGAGGAACTGTTGTGGAAACAGGCAAGTTGGGAGAAGAGAAGAACTACTTCCATGGGCAGAAGGAAGTATAGAAAGCACTGTATTGGTGAAAAATGGGAGACTCTTGGGGTGGGGTCCTAATACCATTGCAATCAGATTTCCCTACTTTATTTTCCTGCTTCCCAGAGTGGCAAGTATATTAGGAAGGAGCAAGAGATTCAAGTGCTTAGGGTTGTTTGTGGATGCTGGTTCTACCAGGCTTGGAAAATGCTGTATTGTTAACTGAGAACCTGCTCTGTGCTATGTTCAGAAACACACAACAGGGGACCAGTCTGGAAAGTTTGCTACATAGCACACTTCACAGGGTTACCATCTTGGTTATTAGCAGCTATTGGATACTTACACACAAATTCACTTACCCAGTCAGCTGAACTGACTGCTTTCAACCCCATGTTCCAGGTTAGCCCCTTCCTTTCCCTGTCAAGAACCCTCTCCACATTCTCCCATGGATGCTACGGAGAGGCAGAGATTCCCAGTATGTCCTCCTACAGCCCTTGCCTCTTTCCAAACCTCTGTTGTTTTTTGTTTGGTTGGTTGGTTGTGTTTTTCTTTTTTTTTTTTTTTTTTTTTAACAGAATAAAACCTTTCTCGCTGAAAACATCACTAATGGTCTTGTGGAGAGAAGCAGGGTAAAACTGGGCATCTTTGATATCTTAAACTGAACTCCTTGCTGTTACAGAGTAAAAAAAAAATGTGCAGGACTGACGTAATACATAAGTGCAAGCAGAAAACATTGCATACTGTGATTTTTATGGTCCAACAGAAAAGGAGAGAACAGCTCTTAGCATAGAGATCTGTAAAATTATCAGTTGCTTTGGAGAAAATAGGTTCTGCAAACCATGGTTTCAAATCCAATGCCTTGATTAGTGCTGCCGTGCTATTTTCCAAGAACAGATTGGCTTTTTCTCCTGCTCCATTTAGGAAAAAAAAAAAAGAAAAAAAGAAAAAAAAATCTGACCAATCACACAATGATCATGCCACTAAACATAATTTGGTCAAAGTTCTTGTTACACTAATGGTCTCTTAGTGACTGGGGAAAGCAATCCCATGATAGGACTGTAACCAGCCACAGAGCATGTCTGTACTAGAAACAGTCATTCTTAAGCTGCTTCTCTGTCTGATGATCTGGAGAAGTCAAAGGGGTGCCAGGGGCCAAAGTATGTTTCAGGGGTTTATGTGAAAATCTTGTCTCAAAATTAGACAATAATGTTTCCAAATCAAACTTCTCCAGATCTTTCACAAGGACATAATTTCTCTGCACTGCTGAAGACCATTCTCTGCAATGATCATGATCTTCATCTTCTTGAATCTGATGCAGCACTGGACCACATAACTTATCTTTGTCCCTTGACCATATCTCTTATTCTATATCCCTCTTTTGTTGGTTATGACTGTGTACAGACAAAAAAAATTAAGTGAGAATGAAATAAAATTGTTTATGATATTCAGAGTGCTGAAAGAAAGCCTTTGCAAAAGACACATACTGTGATCTGCAATAGTTAAAAGAAAATTAAAATGACCAAAAATAAATCAAGAAGACAGTAGCATAAACATAGTTAGATCATAGAACAAAAAATCTGTTAGGAAAGAAGGACCACTATTTGTTTCCAGAATCCTCTGTTTGTATGCATGCTCTCATACAGTGCTGGAAAACGTCAGGATTTCTGTGATCTACTCCACAAGGCATGGCACCTCCATGAGGAATTGACAGTTCCAAAACTATCAAAAAGATGGACAAAGAAGCAATATGCCTAATTACCACCTACAGCACAAGTGTGATCTTCACAAATATAAGCACACAAATAAATATAGACTGCTAAAAATAAATAAATAAACTGATACAGGTCCACTACATCCTTCTGAATCTCCAGTTCAGTCACACATTGACAGGACACTCAAGTTCTAGTATATGATATACAAGGAGACAAAAAGCAAGTGCAACCACCTTTTACCTCGATATTGCAAATGAAAGTATGAAAATCTAACAAGAATCTTTTCTTATTCTGGAGTGAGAATGCAACTTTTCCAAGGCTTTTCTCATGGAAAAGGGTCAAGCTTGTGCTACAGCTACTACTCAAGTGCATTCCAGTAAATGTAGATAACATGCTGTCTCTGGAATTTACATAGAAAATAGGATTCCACTTACCAAAAGTAATTTGAGGAAATTTCTTGACTGAGCATGTAAGAAAGTAGTCACATGCAAGTAATAGGATTGCAGAAGTATTATTTTCCTAGGAAAAACTTCAAGCTATTTCAGAACCCCTACAGGCAAAAGCCCAATTGACTGAGTTACCTGAAAATGCACTCTGGACTGCATGTGGATGGTGTGACTGCAGCCAGTAGCAAAACCACATTGACTTTTTTTTTAGAGTTAGTTACCTAACCTTTATAGGTGTCTTCATAAACACTAAATGATTCATTGGATTTTTGGGACTCCTAAATATACAGGTAGATTTTGCTTAGAAGACCTGTACATAGACATAAATATTACACAAAGCTGTCTCAATTTATGCAGTTGCTGTCTTTATATGTTTTTTGCTTTTCAGAAAGTTATGGATCTCCAATATCAAACATCACATTTTCTTCTTCTCAGCTCCCATCTTTCCAAATGAAGTGGCAAACATTTTTTACATATAAATTAGAGCATGGTAATTATATCTTTGCTAAGCAAATGACAGCTGATGAACTACAAGCAGGTGTACATTAGAAGATGCAGAAAATAAATCACCACTGTGCTGTTGTTATTTTTAGTTGTGCAAATTGTGGGAGTGTATGCAGGGGAGAAGAAGGAAGGACTAATAATTTAAAAAAAAAAAAAAAAAAAAAGAATGTTTTTCTAGGCCCCTGTTTGTAAGTTAATGAGCAACCTTACTTTCCGTCAGTGTCAAAGTCAGGAGAGAGAAAGCTTTAAACTCTGAAAATCTAAATATCTAGACCAAATCAATTGCTTAGAATTTGTCAATCCTCCCTAATTGGATTTATTCTGAATCTTTCAGGACTTTTTTATTTCTTATACACTTTCTACAGTGCAAGATTAAAAGGTTTGAGGATTTTTTGGAACCCCAAATTCCAGATCAAAGACTTAGAATTAAGTTACCTAGTTCTTATTTGCATTGTAGTAGTCTGGAAAAGTTCAATAACTCTTTGGGGTGGGTTTGCTGATTTTCATAATAAGCAGAATTTCAGTAAGTAGAAATGCAACAGTATCACAAACTTAAATGGAAATATTTTAAAGACTCTATTTCTGACTATGCCTGAAATCATGTGTGTGTGTTTTCAAGACAATGAGGAGTCAGCAATGCATGCTGACTTCATTGGTCATGTGGGAGTATATCTTCTTTCACAGAATTTTATTCCAAAGTAGCTTTATGGAGTTAAACAACAGAAGACCACATGTGCCATAAATCACAGGGAGCAGTAGTGTGTAGACATTATAGAGGAAATAAATTAAGGCATTCTGTCATAAAGACAATAACTTATGGAGAGAAAAATTAAGAAACAGTCAATAAGTTTCAAAAAGAGATGAGGAGAAAAAAAAAAGGAAGTCAATGAGGCAGGATGCTCAATGAAGCCTTTATCAGGTGATGAGAGTTGATGAGACTTCTACATCAACAGTCTGTGGAAGGGTAAAGAAGAGATCCTTGTTAAAGAAGGAGAATGAAGGGAAAGAGGAAGAAAAATAAAGTCAGAGATTTTACATTTCTTGAAAATTCTCATAAAATGTTTTAGCACCAAAGATTTTTACAGTACTTTCTTCTGGTACATGTCTAATGCAGAAACACTGACTAAATTTGCTCTGTATTGATACTCAGTTTATTTGAAATTAACAAACATGCTACCAGTAAAGTAGATTTTTCATCATGTCTCTGCCAGGAGTAATTTATTTTATCAGTTCACAAAATGCCTCACAAAAAAGGAAAAGAAAACCAAATTTTCAACAGTATGCTATTGCGATCCTAAAGACAGGAAGGGATTTTCTTGGAATTTTCAGCTCAAAGAAACATGCTAAGCCATTGTTTGTCAACAATTTTAGCTTGTTCTCATCTGAATAAACATGTGGTGCTATGCCTTGTGTTTTATGTCCAGTCTGGAGGGAAGTTCCCTCTACCAGCACACCTCATTTATGGAGGACTGGCCAGTCAGCCAACTGAGCTGTGTTACACTGTACATTGACAAGGATCTAGGTAAGTTGGTTAAACAGACAAGGTCCGTTTTAAGAGATAAGTTGCTATTTAGACAAGTTTTCTTTCAAGTGTTTTAAAGGGCAGAGTGACTCCTCAGTAAAAATACAGTCTGTTGCATGAAACAGGTGCCTTGAGAGACCTGGGTTCCATTACTTTTTCTATTGCCCTGCTTTAAGCAAGCTGATTGGATAATTAGATATTTTATTTTGTTTTCTTTTTTCTCCAAAACAAATTACTTCAGTTATCTTTCTTAGGGTTTTTTGTTTGTTTCTTTGTTTTGTTGTTGTTTGTTTGGCTTTTTTTTTTTTTTTTTTTAGAAAATACACGTAAATGTCTAGATAGCACATTACAGAGAATCAAAAAGGATCTAAAAGATTTTAAGCTTTATGTTAACAGTGAAGGTCTGAAATGTGTCAGCAAGTCCACTGATGCAATTGTGTATTTAATCTAAACTCCAATTGTTCAGATCTTCTTCTGAAATGTTCTGATTTAATTTACTATTTTTGTCATCACCTTTAATCAAAGGATAGTGCACACGGCTTTTGTAGCGTTACTGAATTAACCATTCAAGACCATGTCTAGGCTATATAGAATCAAGTAATTGCCTATTAAAAATCATGCATTACACCTAAAAGACACAATGACACCAGCAACAAAATTACAGGTAGTCCATTTGCAAGTGCATGTTGATTTTATTAGGAAATTAGCAGATTTTTTTTTTTTCTTTAATACTTGTTTCTTAATTAAAGTCTTCACAGTGTTTGAGTGCTTATTAAGTCCATTTGGAATGGATGTACTGCCTACATTTGGGGACACATTTAAAATTGCCTGAAAACCTTCTTCCCCTCCACCTTCCCCCATGTCTTCATTCATATTCATTGCATAAATATTAAAGAATATTCATCCCATTCATTTCAGAATCCCATTTGAACAAAATGAATATTAAATGACAAGGTGTACATCTTTTACAACAAGACATGGAGAAAGAAGAAAAAGATCTTTGCTGGCAATTTGTTTATGATAATATCACTTTGCAAAGGTGTAGCCTGAACTCATTTTCAGGTGAACAGTATTTTCACCATTGCACAATTTCATGACTAATACATACAGTGGTTCTTGCACTGATTTGATCTGACTGCCTTG
The DNA here is from genome assembly GCA_035221455.1 of Xenops minutus. Classification (NCBI taxonomy): domain Eukaryota; kingdom Metazoa; phylum Chordata; class Aves; order Passeriformes; family Furnariidae; genus Xenops; species Xenops minutus. The sequence goes on along the minus strand of JAWWEE010000085.1, from coordinate 68,581,798 downwards.
AATTTTGACTGAGTAGCCGAGCTTTCTGGTTTTGCTTGAACTAGGGTAATATTTAACCAAACACCTAATTTTGAGTTTCAGATCAAGGCCAAAAATACCAATAAATATACATGGCTGCCTCGGATGTATGATATGACTGTAATTATTCTATAAAAAAAATAAATGTTGTTCCAGGCTTCCTAACTTTGGGTTGTCATCTCAAAATTCATGTTTACCAAGTGAAAATACCTGCTACAGCTAAACATAGGTAGGATATTCCCTAGAAGTAGTTAACAGCATCACTTTACTATCCTTAGATGGACCTCTGAGACTGACTTTGGAGATACTCAGGTGTAACCAAAGTATTCTTATGAGGAAGATTATCTACTATATAGAGTAAAAAAATATTCTATTCTGAATCCTAGTAACTGAACAGCTGTGTCCTGAACTTCTTTATGCTAAAACCTGTGTGGAGCGTATGGTAAACCCAGATAGTTATAACATTATCTTCCTTATTTAGGGTTTCAGTCAGGTCAATTTTTGTGTTTATTGGGCCAATAGTGGCTGAAATAAAGTGTTGGTGATAAATAACTGGTATTACACTGTGATAATGATTAAGTAAATTATTTTATAAAACTAATTTAGTATTTTAATAGTAACATAACTGAGATTTATATGAACAATTTTTACACTCTTGACTAGTAACCTTCTTATTGATGAGTTAATGGCCAGTTACATAAATTAGGATCTGTCAACTTTACCCAATGCCTTATAACAACTCACATTGGTCATTAACTGGTTGATTGGTAAAGTGTTTTATTATTGCTTTGGAAATATTACCTAAAATGAAGCACGGTAATTTCTGATCCTCTATCATTTTTATTTTGATGGCTTGACTTCTTTTAATCAAAAATGTGATGCACATTGAGAATCCAAAATCTAAGCAGTTAATATGATTTAAACTGAAATTATCAGAGTTACTTTTCAAATACAGAGTTGAAATAGTAGCCCATTTATGCCCTGTGAAAACATTAGGATCCACAGAGAGGTTTAGTCTGTTACAAAGAAGTCTACATGCAGTCTGTTGTAAAAAGACTGGATAGATTTGATAAGGTAGCAATTCTATGCAATATTTTCTAATGAAGCGTATTAAATTTTTTCTTAGTATTCACACAAATTCTGGCAGTTATTTCTTCCTTAACCACTTCAAAATGTGCTTATCCAAGGCACACTTTGCGACAGTAACCTCCTCAAACTTTTTGACTCTTTAGGGTAATGTTTTACTTTCTATGGGTGTTCCCAAATGCACCCTTTATTGTAGCTAAATTCATGAGTCAGAGAGAATTTCTGCTCTTTGAATTAAGTGAATATCCAACAGAAGAGAACATAGATTTTCAATTAAGAGACCTGCAGTGTGAGTTTTTGTGTTAATAATTTGTTAACAGCCTTTTCTTAATTGTGACAATTATCAGCTTGTCTTGCTGTCTATTCTAAACCCAAATACTATTTTGGTTTCTAGTTCATTAAAATCATCTCTGCTATATTGTTTAATTGTAAATATTAACAGTCACAACCTCTTGTAGCAGTTGGATAGAATCAAATGGAGAGGGAAAGGGGCTGTAAGAAGCAACCGGAATTTTTATTTTCCTACATTAATAGCCTAAAGCAATCTAAGAACAACAATAACAAGCAATAACAAGGTATCTACTTTTTTTATTCGTTTGTTTGTTTTTTTTTGTTTTGGATTTTTTTTGGTGGTTTTCTCTGTGTCATGTGGATATTCCCCAATGGAGCATGATGAAGGAACAGCACAGAAAATATCTGAGTGTGACGAGAGGTAGTTAAACTCAGTTGTTTTTTCCCAGCCCCAAACTTCTGCAGTTATGTGTCTGAAGTCTCATGAAGGGTTCAGGAGAGTCATGATAAAACTTATTAAGTTATGACTATAGGAATTCTGTCCTCCCTCTCACATTAAATAGTGTCTATTACTAATTAAATATTTTTTATGCATTGCACAGGGTGATTTAGAGTCCTTTACATGCTTTCCCTAAGGACCTCCAGAGCTCTCATCACCATTCTGTTTGATCACTCCAAGCTTTACTACATCCCCTCCCAGTACAATTCATACCAGCTATAGCAGAATCTAAGTGATGGGCTGATACTGCACAGGGAGCACCCTTAGCACTATACCAGCTACCGCAAAGGAAATTAACTCTATCCCGGATGAAACCAGGACAGTTAGGGATTTAATTTTTACTTTATCGGGAGTTTGACAGGAGAATAGTGAATTCCTTTGATTTCTCATCATGCCAGTTTGTGTTCAGTATCTTGAAAAGCCTTCAAGCATGAGTGCACATGTATAAAAGATCAGATCTAGTTTCCAAGGGTTCTCAGGAATGAGATTATTTTGTTATCTGCATGGACACATGCAGGGAAAATTTGGTTGCTCAAATATCTTGGGGTGAGAAAGCAAGGACAAATTGAAAAAAAAAAACATTGTTAATTGAAAAAAAAAAAAAAAAGGCAACAAACTGAGCCTGTGTCATGGTTTAACCCCAACTGGTAATGAAGCACCATAGAGTTGCTTGCTTATTCTCCCACTCCAGTGGATGGGGAAAGTGAATTGGAAGGATAATAGTGAGAAAACTTTAAGGTTGAGGCAAGAACAATTTAATAATGAACAGAAACATTACTTTTGTTATTATTTTCTGTTATTATTATCAAATGAAAAGAAAATAGAAGGAAAAAGGATAAAACTCAAGAAAGAAAAACAATGTAAATAGAAACAATTGTTCATTGCCAACCAAAGAACTAGTGCCCAAAGAGGATCTGAGCAGCATTCCCCCCACCAACTTTCTCCACAGCTTTATTGCTGAACATGAGGCCAAAATGCATAGAATATCCCTTTGGTCAGCTGGGATCAGCTGTCCTGTCTGTGTTCCCTCCCATCTGCTTGTGCACCTCCAGCTCCCTCACTGGTGAGGCTGTGCAAGGAGAAGAAAAGGCCTTGGCTCTGTCTTAATGCTGCTCAATAATAATGAAAATATTCTTGGTTTATCAACACTGCTTCAAGCATAAATCCAAAATACAGCCCCATACCAGCTACCATGAAGAAAATTAACTATATCCCAGTGTTATTATGAACCAATTAGTGAGAGACGCTTCTGCCTGAATTCAGTTGCAAATGAGACCATATGCAGAAGGCAGCCGTAAGAATTTTATTTAACAGTAAACATGGAGCAAAGAGACAGAAAGAAAGAGAAAAGAGGTATGTGTGTGGCAGGGGGAGAGAGAGAGAGCAGTCAGAAGATAGTCATTGCCTATAGATCTTCTTCACAGTGGGGTGCCCAAAGTCTTTCTTCTGGGAGTACCATCTTTATAGACTGTAAGTTCTGTGTATCTACAGCGTGGCTGCAGATTCTGTTCCCCTAATTTGTGGTGGTATGTGCATGAGCAGTTGTTTTCTTTCCCGAAGTTTCCCAGAGTGGGAGATTTTGTCTGGATGTGTTAAACAGGATGGGCTTGTCAGATCTCCTTATCTTATGGAAAGTTCTTTTGGTGGTCTTGACAGTGTTTGACACAAGCAACTGTGCTCTTTAAGTCCTTACACCCAGCCACAGCCAACACAGACTGATTGGTACCAATCCAAGACATTTAGTTATATCTGGGAATGTCTCCTCTTTGTTTCCACAACAAAAATACTAGAAATTGAATAGGGTTCAGGAAAACCTGTGAATTTGAAAGGACTGAAATAGGCCATCTAGTCCAATCACATGTGAAAAATAAGTCTGAATAAAATGGGTTCCTCAGGCCTTGACCGATTAAATTTTTAATGTTTTCAAGGATGAAGATCCCACAGCCTCTATGGAGTCCTGTTCCAATATTTAACCTTCTTCACATTAAATATTGTCTTGGACTCCTGGCACTTTGTTGCTTCTGCAAAAACCTTGTTGATCTCCTTTTGATCCACATTTTGACTCTTCCTGATGGCACACAGTCACCTTACCTCTTATGGCAGCTTCTTACCCTGCACTAAGCACTTCAAATAAGCACATGTGAGACCACCACTGATTTGAGCTCAAGGGAGGAGCACCAGGCACTCCTGACAGCCTGTACAACTCCATTCTCCCACAGGAGTTCTCCCTCGGAAGAGGCTTTTGGTGTGCCGCAGTAGTTGCTCCAGCTGGTATTGGTGTATGTCAAAGAGTCCATATTCACAACTAGGGAAGGGCAAATGCTCAGCTCCAAAAATAGTGGTATTTATCTTGTGGAGAAAAGTGGTTCCATTTTGCTCAAATCTATCTATCTCCACTGGTTTATTTGATTTATTTTCCTTAAATAAGCTATACAAACAAGCATCATTATTCATATATTCTCTTGTTTCAAAGTCTAAAGAGGTTTCTTTGAGTGATTAGTTTAGACTAGATGACTTAGTGTTATCTATGGATGGTGGAAATAACTGTCTCATATGGAACATCCAGCCCTTGCCTTTGAATGGATTTTAATGTGTTTCTATCCCAGGACAGTACAGAGTGAGATAGAACACAAGTGTCCTATCTCTACATAGATCTTAATTGTTTTATTCAGGTTAATGAAAGAGACCCTGAGAAAACCACATGGCTTATTGAGTGGGCTAGGAGATATGTTGATATGTAGGTAAGTTATGGCAAGATTTATTTTTTTCTTCCTTTTTTTTTCTTCTTCTCTTTACACTCATTAACTTAAAAAAAAAAAAAAAAAATTAATTATTCAGTGTTATCTGACCTAAGGAGCACATTTATAATTGCTTAGGCAGCAAAAATGTAGACAAGAAAATGTCTTTTTCAGCAACATAAAGACAGATGAGGCATACAAGGAGAATCTTTAGAATAATAATTATATAACTAACTTAATTAGTCTCTGCTTCAATCAAAAGACAGGATGATAATACCATCAAGTTGGTTTATATCCACAGAGGTTAAAACATTAAAAAAAAATACACAAAGGGCTCTCCAGGGTGTGATGTTGTGCTTATGGGCCTTGGAACAGAACAGAATATATCTAAGTGAATGAAATAGAAAACTGTGGGCATATGTAATGCAGATTTTTACAAAGCAGTTCAGAAATTTAACAGAAATATATCACTCACTCCCCCAAAATCAAGTCAACCACAAGGGTCAAGAGAGGCACCATGTTGTTTCTATTGCAGCATGACTCAGTCTGTCACAGGGTCCCTAAATATGAAGTGCTTTCAAAGCCTCAAGTCAACTCTCTGTTCTGAAACAGACAGATCAGACAAAGAAAGGAAGTAGAAAATAACATCCTTATTTTAAAAGTAGAGAAATAAAGCTCTCCGAAAGGACACAGGGAATCTGTGAAACCAATCAACTGAAACTTGAATCTGTCACTTTGCAATTCGTTTTAAAAAAAGGATTTGAATGTAAAACAGATTTAATTTAAATGAGCATGCAAAGGTACTGTGGAAACCTCAGCAAAATGCAGGAAAACATTCACAGCTGGACACATAGATTGCTTAGTTCCTGTGACTATTATTTCACTTACAGTAGGCTGAGAAGGGTCACAAAATCTACAGGATTTTTTTTTTTTTTTTACATTTCTCTGCATGGTGTGGGTTGTCACTGAGATTATTTCAAACTCACTCTAATAGGTCAGTGTATAGAATATCTATAGCTGCTTTGGTAAATTTAGACAAAAATATTAGTCCAGCCTTTCTGGGATATCTTGTTGGAAAACTCTCTGAAATAAGAGAGGACACTGAATACAGGTGGTCATGCAATTAACTGTGCTGGTGTTTTTTTTTCTTTCCTTCACATCTTAGTGAATCAGTCTGATGTTCAGTGGAAAACTATTAAACTTTACTTGTCTGTCTCCATCAAAAATATCAGGAGAGGAATCTGAGGTATCTGCTACATCAGTGGTGCCAAAACTTGCTCACCAAGGAGTGAGCAAAGAATTCCTAATGGCAGTATTCTGTGACAAGTAACACTATACTCATTAACTCCCTGTTAACCTGGAGGACTATACATCTGCAGAAAATAAAATAATGCTAACCAACAATGTTAGAAGATTATATGGTCAGAACTATCATCCTTTTGTGAAGACAAAAATATTTATTTACTTGTTTATTTCTTTATTTATTTGACGTTGATATGCCTTTCACCTGACTTTTTTTTTTTCCTTTGTTGTTTGCAACCCTTCTAAATACCCTCAAAAGGAAAAGGAAGTTTCTTTTTTTCCCAAAGTATTTTAATATGGATATTCTCTTGCTGAGAACAACTGTGATTCTTTTTTCCCATGCCAACTAAATAAGTTCCACCCACACAGAGCTTAGAAGATAATGAAATTAAAATTATGTGGCACTCTCTTCTATGTCTTGCATAATGGAAGAGTGAATATGGGAGCAGAAAGTAAAAAGATTACATCAGAATTAGTCTTAACTTATGATTAACTTGTTAATCATAATTCTCCCTTCTTAAAAAATAATTAAAATAAATTAAATAAAAGTAATATTAGAAAAGAGTGTGTGAAAGCAGGTGAATAAATAACACATTTCTTGACTTGTTTTAGAAAACAATATATTGCAAAAATGTCCAGAGAGGAGACGACAAACAAATCTTTCTCCCATTTCTCTCCCTCTCTCTCTCACACACAACTGCAGTAGACAGGAAGTCTTTGAGGAAGAATAAAAGTTATATTTGAATTTCTTTTCTATGGCTTTTGCCTCTTTCTCCAGAAAATATGGGAAAAGAAAGGATGTAAGATGTTATAATAATCCACTTCCTTCCACCTTCCTCCTGCTTTTCCCTGGCAAAATAGTGAAAATTAACACTTCAGTGAAAGGAATACTTCAAAACTTATATATAACCACATGAAAACTCACAGCTACATTCCTTACATCACATACTAGGAAATAATTACAAAGTATTTGTGGTTTTGTTTGGGGCTTGGTTTTGGTTTTAATTGAGATATTTATTTTATTTTTTTTTAATAAGAATTGTAACTTTTTTATTATTTTTTTAAAACACATAGTTATTGATCTGCCATTTTTTTATTATTATTATTATTATTATTATTATTATTATTATTATTATTATTATTATTATTATTATTATTATTATTATTATTCTGTGTTGACACACTGGTGAATACTGCAGGATAGTAGATCTGTCCCATGAATACGGTCCCTTAATGCCTTTTGAGCTGTACCTTAAACTGCCATCTTCTGCCACAGAATTCACCTTTAATTATATGGATAGGTAATTCTAAAGTTAAATCTTTCTCTTCTATTCACTGCTGATCAATTGATTAAAAAAAAAAATAAATTAAAAAAAACACTCAACCTAATAGATTTTCTTTTTAAAACTTCTGGTACATAAGCATCTTTTTCCTGATGTCCATAGGATCAGTTGCAAATTCCTACACAGAGATACATAGAGGATGTTACTCAGAAATTACCAATGAAATTAAGTGAATCATTAATTCCAGTAGTATCATTTTCTCCAGATTTGAATATGCACCAAAGGAGAAAAATCACTTTAATTAGATATTCTAATCAATAAAATTGTCTAAGAAATTAATGTGGATCACTATATTTAGAAATTTAATTAGTAAACAACTCAGTTTTAAACTAAATTACTAATCTCAGAATATTTGTAATCTCAGCATGTTAAGGAGAAAAAGGACTGTGATGTTGGGTAGAAAAATGAACAAGTGAAATGCAAATGTTCAAGGGTCAATTAATGAAATATTGAATGGGATCACACCAAGAATTTTTCATATTTTTTTTGAATTATTTTTTAATGATTTAAAATGTGAATTTTATGGGAAAATACCTTTTTTGTTTGTTCATTTACTCATGAGTTTTTCAAAATGAGAGAACCTGGGGAGAACTGTTAATTTTTCAGATTTTCCTTATGGAGGGGGGCAGGGGGGGGAGAAAAAAATAGAAGTTTTCTTGTTGAATATAACATTTCCAAAGTTACTGACAAATGTTGATACTTTGAACTAATTTAAAAGATTTCTTTTTTTTTTTTTCTTTTAAATATTAGAAACTTAGAACCCTTATTTCCAGGGGAGGGAAAAAAGATAACAAAGAGACAAAAAAAGCCCAAATCTTCCTACGTTATATAGGTTCCAAATTGCTTTTTGCTTAACTGCAGGCACTCTACTGTGCCAATTTCTTCAGCATTTCCTATTTGCAATGCACAAAACCCTGTCATGAATTTCATGTTTAAAGGAGAAAGATCAATTTTCAGTGCATTTTATTATTTCTCTCCATAAAAATCTTATCTTGTTATTAAAAAAGGCAAGAGAGCTACTTTGTCTCTGCCTACTTTGCCACTATTAAGTTTATACTGTATTTATAGACTGTATCTTTAAGTCACTGAAAGCACATTATCATTATATGCCTGAAGTTGCTAATATGGAAAACATTAATTGCTCTTTCAGCTTCAAGTAATGTGTTTCAGGGAGTGTAATAAGATACGAGTTCACAATTTATTTAAATATAGTTAAGAACTTGGAAACTTTATCATTATCATCACTCAGAATACCTGTGAAAGAAAGAGATATGACTCTGGAAGTGCCGAGGTTCAGTGTTTAGTATGAGTTCATTGTTTTCTCATGGTAAAATTAATTAATTCACAATTATGTGGTTATTGTGTTAAATTTTTCAGTCTGCAATTGTAAAATGGCTTACCAAAAGTTCAGTCCCTAGTTAGGGCTTGAATACACAGCAACTAAGTTGACTGGTTAAAAATTCTGTCTTGAAACTCACCTGGAAAGAGATTTCCATTCCCAAAATGATACACCAAGTCAGTTGCCCATTTCCACAATTCTCAAATGAAGTCCAGATGAATCCTAATAAAGCGGTAAAGCAAAAATTCAATCTGATATGAATTTAAATGATCCATAAATCTACATGTTAAAATTCTCAAATTAACAATTTGAGAATGTTTTCTTTCCTTTTTGCACATCTGTTAACATTTTTATTCAACTTTTGATATTGAAGTCATGGAAGAACATTTTAAAAGGGAAATAATTTTTTTTTCTCTTCTAGCTAAAAAGTTTATTTTCTGTTTTAATGATTGTTCTGATATTAGCAGAAAGTGTGAAAAGTAGAAAAAAATTCCAAATATTCATATACAAAGTTGTTTATGTGGTACAGTGGGTAGTATTGTGAGTGAAATGAGAACAGTTCCCAAAGAAAGGCATTCTGGGGGTTTGGGCTGATAGCAGATTGAATATGAGTCAGCAGTGCCCAGGCAGCCAAAAGGACCAACCCTGTCCTGGGAGACATGTGCCCCAGTGTACCCAGCTGGTTGAGGGAAGGGATTGTCCCTCTCTGGTCTGCACTGAGGTGGCCTCCCCTCAAGTATGGGTGCAGTTTTGGGCACCTAGAAGGTGCAAGGACATAAAACTCTTAGAGTGCCTAGAGATGGGGGCAACCAAGATGGTGAAAGGTCTCAAGGGCAACACTTTCCATGAGCAGCTGAGGCCACTTAGCTTGTTCAGCCTGAAAAAGCAAAGATTGAGGAAAGATGGTGAAGGGCCCTGAGGGGAAGTGTGTGAGGCTCCTGAGGGCACCTGGTGTGTTCAGCTGGAGGAGACTGAGGGGAGACCTCATTGCAGGGACAAATTCCTGGGGAAGGGCAAAGGAGAGGCAGGCACTGATCTCTGCTCTGTGGGTGACCAGGGACAGCACACAGGGAATGGCCTGGAGTTACGTTGGAGCAGGTTTAAGTCAGATATCAGGAAAAGGTTCTTGCCCCAGAGGATGGTCAGACACTGACAGGCTCCCCAGGGCAGTGGACACAGCAACAAGGCTGCCAGAGCTCAAGATGTCATCATGGTCTACAGCTTCCTCAAGAAGGGTAGTGGAGAGGCAAGAGCAGTCTCTGCTTTCTGATGACACAGGACAGAACACAAGGAAATGGGTTGAAGTTGTATCACGGGAAGCTCAGATTGGACATTAGGAAGACATTCTTCACTGGTGGTTGTCACTGGAGCTGGATCCCCAGGGAAGTGGTCATGGCATCAAGCCTGACAGAGTTCAAGGAGTGTCTGGGAGATGCTCTTGGCAATACGGTTTGGTTTTAGGTAGTCCTGCAAGGAGCAGGTCTGCACTGAACTCAGCGATCCTTATAGATTCCTTCCAACTTCAGATTTTCTATGATACTTAGGGTATTCAAACAAACAACTTTTCTGCAGAGGTATCCCCTGTAAGATATTTTATTACAGCTGGATATAACATTAGTTTGTGAATTTCACCATCATTACTGTTTTGTTTTAATGCCAATGTTGGAAAATAGATAATAAAACTAATTAATAAATGAAGAACTACATTACAAACAGGAATGCTCTGTGTCTTGGCATCCATAACAATTCTTCAAGCCCATGTAGGAACTTATTCAGAAACACCCTAGGTGGACTGCAACTTTATTGCACTCTTGTGAGCATAACTGCATAATGAATCTTTCTTCAATTAGCAAAACAAGACTCTTATCCTACAATGCCCTGATTTATTTAGCACTGGAAAATTTAATGTGCTTAGGAGATAGTGCACTAATGGAGTCCTCTGTATCAAAGCATCATCAACTACGCATTCTTTGTATTTATTTTTATATAACAACTTGCATGATTTATCAAATACAAACAGGAGTATAGTGCCTGCTTTTCCATTCATTTGCTCCAGACAAATGTTTTAACATTCTCAAGTTCATGATTTAATAATAAAAAAGATTAGTATTTGCTGAGAATAGTCGGGAAAGTAGGTCAAGATTAGACAATAAGCAGTGAGCTTTGGATTATGACATTTATAGGTGGCCTGATACATGTGTAGGAGACAACAATATAGTTGTAATTTCTCCTTGTAGGTTGTTATGGTTTTAGACCATCTGTTTTTCTAAGTAATTTCTTCATATGAGAAGCTAATTAAACATAAGACAGGACTCTATACAGGGATAATTGTGTTAAACATTTAGTTGGCATTGACATTCAACCAATAAAAGAAAAAAAATTATAGCTACACCAAACATAGAATCAAAAAAAAAAAAAAGTGGTTGATTCTTTTGGGTATCTAAGCATCAACCAGGAGTATTAAAGGTGTCAGTGAAGTTTTTAGGGTATTTTTTTAAACACTAAGTGATTAATTTTGTAGAATTAGACCATACAATATAAGACTTTGAAGGGACCTTTAGAAGTTGATTCCAAATACTTCACTCCCAAGACCCATTCATCCAGATGTTTGTATAGCTACTTAAACCTCCTGTGTGCTCCTTCCAACTCTATAATTGTGTGATTCTGACCTCGGAGACAAATTAGAAGATTAGTTTTTATCAGTGTTCTAGTAACTTTACTTTTCAGAAGGCAGGACACTTAGTTGACTCAATATAGAAAGATAAAATGATGATGAATAATTTCCTGTAATGTGTCAATAAGGTAAAGACCACAGTGATTCCCACTTAATGATGAAACATTAACTGACTTGAGGAAATTGGGTTTTTTACATAAACAAAAAAAAATCTGAGTATCATCAATGAAAAAGGACACAGAAGAGAAGGTTTTAAATACAAAATTGACAATATGTAATCCTGGCCTACTTGATATGCATAAGAGCACAGTGAGGTCAGAATGAAGGGCACTGAAATGGCTGTAAAGGAAATATTGGCTAGGGATGTCACCAGAAGGGGTATGATTGCAAAGAATGAAACTTAATAGTATGCAAAGAAGATCTGAAGAACTGTTATGAAATAAAAGTAGGGTGTGAATGTATGCTTTCTTATATGCCTTGCAAACCTCTAACAATTTCAAGTCTGCATCATCATCCTGCCTTATGAAGTGCTCTTTTTCTTCTTTGTGTCACTTTGTGGGTACAAAAAAGCTCACACAGAGTGTGGTGAATAAATCTGGTGCCCAAGATATGCAAAATGGTAAGATTTAAGGAACTTCAGACAGTCCCATTCCTTAGGTATGTCTATGCCTATGACTAGAGTATTAACCAGGGTATATTGCAGGTAGGAGTGGGTCTAGGAGTGTGTTACTTGTACATCCAACATCCATAGTTGCAGGCAGAGATGATGAATAGAGTTTTGAAAAGTTTATTCATAAAGAAGCATAAAGATGGTGGCTACAGTGCATTAAAAAGAAGAGAATCAATAAGATCAGTGGAGAAATAAATAAGAGAAAATGGATTATGTGGGAGAGTTCACGCCTTCTGTCACAACTTGAGTTGTTTCCCCCACTGCTAAACTCCAATTCTGTAACACATGTAGGGGAATATAGTTCTTTCTTTAAAATAAAAGGATAAGTGTGCTAGTAACCTCATTATTTTGATTGTTTTATTCCTAACCAGATAATGAGTAACACATAACGGACAGACAGCAACTGAGGGCAACTGTGAACAGAACAGAGTTTGTATAGGTAATCCCAGTAAGATCAGTCGTCACATTTGACTTTCTGCAAAACGTCTTGAAGGTCTGAGCTGCCCAGGTAAGCCTCTACAAGGCAAGAATCTTTTCAACCTGACTGTACTATACCTTGCACTAATACCTTGTGTCGTATACCTTGCACATGTAACATATTTCCCTGCAAGAGACTTAAAAAGCAAGCAAACATTTTTATTTTCATTGAATTATGGGGTTTTGTACTTGTTCAAGTGAACTACTCTGAAAATACTGGCTTTTGAACTGTGCCTAATCCATATTGCTGCTTCTGCTGTTTGGTTACCATCTGGACAATTGTTCTGTTTCAAATTTTAGCCCTTGTCATCCATCTACATTTAGCTTGTGTGCTGTTCCCTCCTGTTCTGCACTAGTGCAGGTGGTGATAATGCCATGGTGTGAGGTCTGAGTTCGTACAAGGTCAGTGCTGAAAGCTTTGCTACCTTTTCCTATTATGTTTAGCAGTCTGTGAACTTCCTCCTACAGTTCAGCTGGAGAATTTGATTTTTCTATTGAGCTGACAGAAGCTATTGATGGTTTGTGTGTAGGCTATTCCACTGTCTCTTTGAAGAAGAGCTTGAAGTTGAATAGAATAACTGGTGATGCTTTGTGTAACGTGAACAGTTTTGGGGGATGTCTGTCTCACCTGAAAATATAGATAGGCAAATGATTACAGTAGCAGATGTGAATTGTGACGTCAATGCTATTTCTGGCCCACTTAATGGAATAATCCATCAGAGGGAGAGTGTAATGACAGGCAAGTGATGTATAAGCAAACAACCCTTGTGATGTCAATCCAACTTCTTTTGGTCTATGCCAGGTAAAGGTTACTGTGTCAATGAATGAGTCACTTCTGTACTGTCATTAGCCTCATTCAGTAATAAAGATTTGTTGAGTAGCTACCAAAATAGATAGTCCAGGCTGTTCTCTCAAATCTTGAGTTTTATGTTTACTACAAACTTTATGTATGTATCATGAGAGGGACTTATACACTCCACCTACTATTCCTTTAGAATAAGAAGTCTAAGCATATCTTGCATGACATATCCCTCTTGCAGGCAAGGGTTATTTTGTAGCCTAAAATTTGCCTGGAATGGTGAAATACTATGGGTTCAGATTGTTTATCTTAATTAGATGTTATAGCAAGCAGCTTGAACTTGTTTACCTGTTACTACAGAGCTTTGTATTCCACACAATTACTTTTACATCAATGTGTGCTTGGATGTCTGGTGAAGGTAAGAGCTTTTCACATATGTAAGACAGAATAATTCAAGTGGCCATCACTTCATTAATGCAAGTCCTCCATTGTTGCCAATGTCATCATACGAAGGACTAATTTAAGTCTGCACAGCATAAATTGGAAGTAGAGAAGTCCTTTCCTACTACATGTAGGAAATTCTAGGAGGTCCTTGGTGATCTCATGCCGCATTGGCAAACCTCAGAAATCCAAGACCAGAAAATATGTTGTTTTCATCCATAAGTCCCTGATCTTGTGGGTGTGTGTGACTGCCTATTATAACTCTCTTTAATTCCTTTAAATTAGCACAAGCATTGACATTCAAGTCATGACTCTGGATTTCTGTACAGTGGATTTCTATAGCTGAAATGCAGGTATTCCTGTAAGTTGCCCATTTAATTATTGTTTATTAATATAAATATTTGTACTACAGTATCCATGTCATTTTAAAGAAGGCATACAAGAGAAATCAGATGAGATGTGCAAAAAATTCCCATTTATTTCCTTTTTTCATAAGGAAAATCTTAGGTAGACGTACTTACATTAAAATGTTTCGGGTAATAAAAAATGAGGTTTGTCTTTGCAGGCCATTTCTAGTAATTTGTGGTGCACTGAAACCTGTTCAGGGAGACCTAGGGATCTCCTTGTTGACATTCTAGGTTACATTTTCAGCTTCTGGTCACTCAGTCTCTCTCAGTGAAAATGTCTGGTGGTTTACACTAGCTTAGGTTTTGTTATCACAGGATTTCCACACATTTAGGCTGTACTCTGTCATGAGAATAGCTGAAATAAGAGGATTCATTGCAGAGACATGTTCAGTGTCTGAGGACCTTGACACAGTGACCACTTTGAATGCCCCCTTCAGCAAATGTGTGTCTGCCTGGCATAGTGATACATGTCATGAAGACCTCAGCAGGTACAAGTGTCATATTTAAATATATGTTCAACCAAACAGAAAAATGGGATTCTACTTGTAACTGACACCACAAGTCTAAGAATTTGACGTTGTTCTGTTCTGGTTTAATGAATCTACTTTTTACTGCATTTGAAATAAATAATATGAAGATAATTATATTGCCAAGAGCAAGCTAGAAAGGAAGAATATTTTGGTCAGTGTTTGACCATGCTGCCTGTAGTAATTATTGCAACAACTTTTGGCATTCACTTTGTCAGTTTATTAATGTTTAATTTATGATCCAGAATACCTTCAGACTTCAAATTGGTGGTCACAATCATCTCACATAACTTGAGGCACTCAGCCAAGCAGTGCAAGCTTCAAGGTTTTCTTTACCCTTTCTTTTTATCCAGTTGTGAGGGAAAGAGGATATGCAGATAGAAGCTTAGACCTTAGTTAAAGTTAGAATTTTCCCTCAGTTTTATGCTCTATCTATCTTGATGATAAAATGCAACTGTGATCCCTCTTTTGATTTGTAACCTAAACTTCTACATTCATGTTACATACCTGCACTTTAGTTCTTTTGTTCAGTCAGAACCTTTGGCAAACAACAACAAAGTGAAAATAGAAATTACTGTCAGGATTGTATGTTTCACCATGACCATGATAAAGCATAGCAGTAGCTCATACTGCATCTTCTTCCTATCTCTTACGAGATTTTGTATCATCTCTTAGAAGAGTTTGGATCATCTTTTAACAATAAAATAGAAATAATTTAAATAGTACCCATACTTGAGTTCAGCAGGTGCCTATGAGTTCAACATTGAAAGATAAAGCTAAAATTGGTTAAAATTAGCTAAAATTAAAGTTAATGTAAAAATTAAAAAAATAAGGAAAGTAAAACAATGTCTTAGTAAAAGCCATTTTATTGATTATTTATTTATTTATTTATTTATTTTTTAATCGTAGAAATTTTGAGCACTTGTTATCAAGTATTCACAGGGGAATTCCTGGAATGTTCTACTTTCATTCCTGACATGATGAAGGAAAGACCTGGAATGCTCTGACTGTATTTCACACTCTCAGGTAAGAGGACAGGAGAGGAGAGCAGAGGAGAGGACAGGATAGGAAAGGGCAGGACAGGAGACCCAATGACTGTGTGTTTGCCTTCAGCACAAAGAAACCTTTTGAGCATTTTGTCCACACTGACCAATATTAGCTTGGGTGTGCTGTGCTTCATTTTTGGGTACACAACATCATTTCCTTTATAGGCAGTAGTGAATGGGGGAAAGGATGTTAGATCACATAAGTGCATAGGTAAATACTCCCAGATATTGTTTACTATGCTAGTGTAGATTTGTTCAGCCAATTCTGTACTCATCTGGCAGCAGATAAGTGTGCTTTCCCCATTAATGCCTGTACAACTTTCAGGACTGATTAATATACCAATATATTAATATCTTATCAGAAGATCATAACTTATTCGCTTGATACTTCTGATTCATAAAGGGGAAATTATAATATCCCCCCTTTCTCAGATTATGCAATCACTGACCAGGGATTTGAGAGCTTTCAGGAAGGAACTTCTTGGCTCTACTCTAGGTCTTTAAATTATATTCGTGTTATGTAAATAGAGTTATTTTCTGTTTCCATAAAATATTCAAAGTTATAGAGGCCTCTCCATCACATAAGAACAAACCAATTATAGAAATAATTATTCCTTCCTTTTCCTTTTCCTTTTCCTTTTCCTTTTCCTTTTCCTTTTCCTTTTCCTTTTCCTTTTCCTTTTCCTTT
>JAWWEE010000085.1:68535423-68565057 GCA_035221455.1 Xenops minutus | reverse complement strand
CCTGTCCTCTCCTCTCCTCTCCTCTCCTCTCCTCTCCTCTCCTCTCCTCTCTCTCCTTCTTTCCTTCCTTCCCTTCCTTTCCTTCCTTCCTTTCCTTCCTTCCTTTCCTTCCTTCCTTCCGAATTCCTTCCGAATTCCTTCCGAATTCCTTTCAAAAATAGAGTGAAAAGGATATTGAGAATTAAATGCAACACATCTTCCTTAGTAATAAACCTACATGGAATCTAAATGTTTTTGCTGCACTGAGTAATTTGCAAAATTTTCACAGACCAGGATGAATATTCACGCTAGTTAAAATTTCTCTTTATTTGACTTTTTAGAAAAGAAAGGCGTATTACTATGAAAATTTACTTTTATTTCAATGCTTGTTTTTATTTTTATCCTTGCTAGACAGTGTGGTGAGTGGGCATTGACTGTCTGTGGAGAAAATGCCAACCTTTCTCTATGATGGTGAGTTCTTTTTGTTTAAACCTTCCTCCATAATCAGTTACTACACAAGTCTGGAGTAGACACAGAACATCAGTGAAAAGGTGGTCTCAGCCTCTTCCTCATTGCTCCATTTTACTATAATCCATAAAGTGCACTACCTTTTAGTGGCGTGTCCCAAGTGTCCTTGCTTCTGATATTTTGTGAAATGAAAATATTACATAGGAAATATAATAATACTTTTTTGTTTACAAGGGTCCTAAAAAAGGTCAGGAAATTACAAGTTTCCATGTGAATAGTCAGGAAAAAAAAACCTTGAGAAAGACCTTTGCATTACATGAGCCATTCAATTATGTTGTTCATTGACTTTAAATGGATTACTGCCATGATGTGTTAAATAGAAACTACATAAAGTATTTATATTTTATTTAAATGTCAGTTACTTAATTTATTTTCTCATTATACATTAAAGTAATGATCATCCTGTTTATTAGTGTTAAATATTTTATGGAGTTCACAACACTGTATAACTTACAGTAAGTGAATAGAGGTCATTACATTCCCCATTGTGTAAGATGGTATCAGCAGCAGTGCACGTGGAGAGAAAGGAAGAGAAAAATCACCACGGAAAAGAGAGGCCTGGATGGTATAATCACTTTGAGGAATCACTATGTTATACCTCAGTTGCACAAAAAAAAAAAAAAAAAAAAAAAAAAAAGGACTTACACCATAATGATTATGACCTATATTTATAGACCATACAGCTGGAAATATCCTAAAGCCATTTACAAATGGAGTACATGCAGAATGAAAAAAGCTTTGCAATCACTAGCAAAATATAGATAACTGTGATGAAATGTGATTGCAGTTTAAACAGAAAAGACCAATGTTCTGCAGCAATTTAGAAAAACATGGTGATCTATAGTGTAATATGACAGGGAAATGTAGTCAGAAATTTAAAAATCCAGATCAAATTTAAATGGAGATTAATAAGAAACAATGAGAAAAGAAGTTAATATAGCTGATCACAGGCACAAATAATAAAACCAACTCAGAATTAACTTGGACTTCCATAAAATTCCAGCTTTCAGGCAAATAAAGTTTACACTAAGTATTTTAAACACAATTCTGAATTTTCAAGATGCACAGGCTTTCCAACCTGTTCTTTCAACTAGTCCAAGATGGGAATTAAAAAGGAAAGAAAAAGACCCAACAAAAGAAATCCACACAAAACTTTCTTAAAATGGTGTTAATTCTCTTTTTGAAAGAGTAATCAAATCACAACCCCTCCCAGTGCACAAACACCAGAGGTGACCTTACTCTAGGGACTTGCCTTGTGTCAAACCCAACTCAAACACTCTTGTGAAGCACTTGCTGAAACACTGATGCTCTCTACCACTGCTGCAATTTTGCATGCAATTGAGAGAAAAACAAGTCTTAATGACATGAATAAGTATTAATACAAAATGGATTAGGAGAAGATATTTAGGTATATATGCTGATCTCCTAGAAGAGCTTGCCCAGCCTGTGTGCTTTAGAGAACTTGCTCATTCATTGCAAGCATTTAAACTGAAAGGGATCTCATAGGTCATTGATATTAATTTCTTATCCCTGTGTATGCCTTTTCCCTGTAAGCTTGTTCCAAGGCTGCTTTTAAAATAAACATGTTTTCTGGGTGATTAGTTTTCATGTTTTGCCTCCAGCATTTCAGTCACTCATACAAGGAAGTTACTATCACAAAGAATTAGGAATTAATAAAGACTCAAATACTCTTGTTTCCATGACTGTGAAAATTTGGGGTGACACCTAAATCTGAAATATTCATTAGTAAGAGTACTTTCATTTTCAAGACTGAGAACACAAATAACAAACGTCATGTCTGATGTCAGTTTGTCGGTGTCTCGGAAAGCAAGATAAGTGGGTGAGTTAAAGAATAATAGTTCAGTAGCCATCACCGCGGAGAGAAAGGAACACACACCAGATTCCTTCTCACAGTTATGAGCTGAACTCCTCAAGGCTACATAGTGACTCAGCAAACTCCCTTCCCATATTTGTTCTCCTTTTTGAGTCTCTTAAAATGATGAACAATAATCACTGCATCTGTTGTCTCTCTACGCTCAGTTCCACAAAGCCTTCATCCATTTCCTCATCTTCTCCATCCCAGTGTCAGGGAAGAACTAAAAAACTGTGATAGTCAACAAACTGAGATTTGAAAAATCCTCTCAGATCTGTAGTGGTAACACAAAAAGACCAGAAAAAGTATCAGAAGAATTTCTTAGCTTAGCAGTAGAAAAAGAGGACCAAACTGAATGAATATTAGAAATGCAAAGGAAATTGGCTCCCAAGTTGATGAATGGGTTTGTTTCTTCAGCATTGTATAGCTGGAGAACAGCAGTTAGCAACAGAAGAGCACCATGATATCCCATCCCCAAATATCACTTTAACTGGGACTGGGACCTTGGAACAACTTGTATACCCCACCTTGTTTCTCTGTGTATTTGTAGGATGTGCAGTGAAAAATGACCAAAACAAAGGTGCCACTCACTCCAAGAAACCACTGAGGTGTTGGAGCAGGCCCATAGAAGGGGAATGGAGCTGAGAAAGGGTCTGGAGCACAAGTCATATGAAGAGCAGCTAAGGGAGCTAGGGGGACTCATACCGCAGAAAAGGAGGCTCAGGGGGGACCTTCTCACTCTGAAACTTCCTGACAGGAGAGAAGGGGACAGGTGGGGGTCAAGCTCTGCTCCCAGGGAATAAGGGTCAGGACAAGCAGAAATTATCTCACTTTGCACCAGAAAAGGTTTAGGTTGGATATGAGGGAAAATTTCTTCACTGGAGTGGGCAGGCATTGGAGTATGTTACCCAGAGAACTGATGTAATCATCATCCCTAAAAAAGTTCAAAAAACATGTAGATAGAGCATATAGAGACATGGTTTAGTGTTGAATCTGGCAATTAGGTTAATGGTTTAGTTCAAAGATCTTTCAGTTCTATTCCAACTGTAATGATTCAATGATTCTAAGTTGTAGAATGAGAGAATCCCAGACAGAATCTGGTTTGCAGACATCTGTGCAACTGCAAGAGGTACTCTGGATAGGGACTTCAGATTTTGGTTATATCCAAGGTGAGCTAAGTACAGCACAGCTGCTTGAAGTATAAAAGATACAGCTTCTAACATGCTGTGGTAAATATTTTCTCCATGGAATATATCACAGGTGTAGCTGATGTGTCTGATAATGTAAACTGGAGTTTTTGTAGGCCTGCCTAAGTTACTTAGTGTGGATTATGATGTGCAGAGTGCCACCTCTTTTGTACTCCAGATCTTTTTCAAAGCCATTAACTGATTAAATTTACAGTCATGGTCACCCTTAATAGGAATTTGATGAGTGACAAGGTAAAAGGGCAAACACATCTTTAAAGGCTCTTTTGCATTCTCCCCACCCCAGTGTATTCCTGCCAATTACAGTTTTTCTTAATTTTTAAAAGGGTTTTACAGGAAAAAAAAAAACAAAGAAAAAGCAAAATAAAAACTCTCTTATTTGCTTTTATGTTGAGAGCAGAGTGATTGTCTTTATTACTAAACCTCAAGCTGAGAACTCACAGTTCAACCCCAAGCATTGCCTTTGGCCTCCTGCAAGGATGTGGCAATTTTTAATTGTGATTCTTCTGGACAAAGCCTATTGAGCAAACACCTGCTGAGTTTTAGATGTCATCTGTAGGAGATGAGATGAATCATACTTTAGGTTATAAAGGGAGTCAGGATGGCTGTCCCAGGCCTCAATACCTATGCTGCTGTCACAGTTTACTCGATTTCACACATATATTTCATTTCACACATGATGGCCTCTGTGCTGCTGCACAGCCAGGGGAGCACAGCCAGCTCGTTTCTGATTATTTGGAACATGAGTTTCATGGGCTGCTTGAGCTGTATTTGTTGCACAGAATTTATACCTTGTCTGTAAAAGAGGCACAATCTCAGACGGCAGCTCTTTTTCCATGTGTCAAGATCCCTGATACAGTTTAAATTGTCTACTACTGATTATGCAACACAAATAAATTCAATATAAAATATTGTATTGGATATTTTATATTTCAGATATTATAGTACTCCTATCAGCTAAAGTAGATTTTGTTTTTTAATTACAGACACTAATGACTTTATCCCTATTATAGTTATAAAAATAGATTAAATAAACTAATTAACTAAAGTAATAAACCAATAAACTATAATGGATTTTAACAGATGTCATCTTTGATAACTCTGTTTCTTGGGACAGATTTTTATCCTAAAAAAATCTCACAGGTACTTTAAGTTGTCTTTATTTGTAATTCACTGGCAAGTAAATTGGACTTAGCTGGAGACAAGCAGTTTGAATATGGTGATAATTTCACATGATAAAATTTTCAGCTTGGTGTTTAGAGGTTGTTGGACATTTCTAGATGTTGCTGGTGGCTTTTCCACTGAGGTGTTTAATGTGTTGGAGAATGAGTGCCTCCTCAAAAAATCAAGTTTAACAAACAGGATTGAAACACATGTTTTGAGGACACTGAATATTCTTAGTTACACTTTACGCCCTTTCCCATTTAAGGTAATAAAAAAACCATGGGGAAAAAAAAAAAAAAAAGAGAAAAGTAAGAGAAAGGTAACAGCCGTCATGAGAAGGACAAGAAGACTATTAAAGGAAAAGAGATTTTATTTGGTTTAGTAATAACTGTAACAATAACAGGATATAAATAGAATGGTATTATACTTTGCCACTGGTAAGGAGGTAAACAAATCACATTGTGTTTCCCCTAATTCCAAACATGTTGAAAGGCTAACTACAGGACTGATAAAATACACAGGTTTGTTAAATACAGAAAATGGCTTGCTATTGACTGTCATGAGAAAGCAGGCACTTGGCTTCCCCTCTCAGCCAGCACATTCCTGCCAGGAGTTATGAACAGCTGTGTGCAGTTACCTGCTGCAAACACCCTGGGACAAATTAACGCTTAATTATTTTTTTCTTACACTCTAATACTAGAAATAATAAAAAGCCCACATTATTTTACCTGGCTAGCTACCATGCTTCTTCTTTTCAGTTTTTGTATCAATTTGACACCAACATTGCTATGCTAAAAGTTGACATTTTCTTTCTCAGTAGTTTGCTTTTGATATAATCATTTCCTTCCTTCTCACGATCACACAGGTATGACCAGAAAAGACAGCGGTCCCTTAAGAAAATATCCTATTTCAGTTAGACCTGTCCTTAGTTTCATTGTAAAGGATTCAAAGCTGCTGAGCGTGACTTTAGGAAACAGGAGATGAATTCAACCTTAATAGTGTAAGCAAGTTCTCTCTGGTTTCTTGTCTGTCTGGTCTCCTTTATCTGGAGATTTCAATGCTGAATGTGTGCCAAACGCTCATGTTTGCACACTTCTGTTTCTTTTAAATTTTCACAGGGCTTAAGAGGTGAGACAGCTCGGTGTGGGTTAGCAGAGCCAGTTCATCCCACTGCCAGATCTCATTCGCTTGATGCTGGCCAGGTGTCTCTTCAATGTCACCTGAAACCTCTTCTTCTCACATTTCACAGGGTGTGTTTCAGAGTCTGGCTTGCAGCACGGAGGGGAAAGCTGGCTGTTGCAGACCAACTCCCAAGAAACAGACTGCCTGGTTTTAAAAGGGGTGTCTGAAGGTTTTATGCACTCCATGGTTTGTTGGATTTCACTGAAAGGGCTGGATGAGCTCTTTACGAGAGATGGAGTCTTCTTCCTTTGGGACAAGAGGATTCTAAGCTCTTCAGAGTCATGCTGAAAAAATAGAGACTCTTTTCTCCTGGTATTTGGACTTTCACCCAGTGTGAGAAACCCGTAGGGGGTAGTGATTTTGGAAAGGTGCGGCAAAGAGAAAGCAGCTCTGGTTGCTGGGTCGCAGTGATGTGCAGCTCTCTCCAGGTCTTCAGGGAAAGTCACTGGGTCTGTGAAAGACAGGGTTCCTCTTCTGTCCAGACTCTCTCCTTTGCACATTGTTTCTTTCCTGACGTAGGATTCAGATTTGCTTCTAGTTGTTCTGCGCTTTTGAACAATTTCATCAGAGACCTCTCTTTCAGGAGAATTCTCTGGTGTGTCTTCCTCTGGCTCCTGCTGGAAGGAAATATGTTCTATGTCCAGAGAAGGGATGAAAAATTTAGGGATGCGATCAGGGGTCATGACAATGTTGAAGATGCCCTTGTTTTTCTGAACAACTTTGTCTTCAGGAGGTGGCTTGTTGATTTTGAGACTCGTCCAAGTTATCAAGCTTTCTATTGCACTTTTTATGGAAAGCTGAGATGTGCCACAAGGCACCATTATTCCAGGCAGCAGGGCTTTCTTAAAAAAACACAGTGCTGTCTGCTGATTGAATTCTCACAGCACTGATTGCAGATGGAGGACTCATTCCTGCTTATAAAACAAAGCAAATGACGTAATCTGATAGCTAGATGTCATTGGCATGGTAACGAAAGATAAGAAGGCTTTTACACTCCTACTTATATGCTTAAAGCCTGATTCATGTTGTACCATTACCTTAAATAAGCTTAAAAATTTGATTTAATTATTTTTAAATGTCACATTTGGTGCTAGTGGCTTAGCTGTTTTCAGGAAAATAATGGCTACAAACATAACTGTAACTTTCAGACTATTCAAATTATATTATCTGTGCTATTACACAAAACAAAATTAAGTGTTTTGTTGTTGGCTTTATATGAATGCAAGTGTAAAAATCATACCTCACTTGCAGGTCTTCAGTCTATCTTTCAGCAAATCTTTTTTGTTCGTTGCATTTTGTGCTGCAGGTTGTGAGAGAAAGGTAGGAAATGAGTTATCAAATAATTATTGAACTAGTACATATATCCCAAGGGGGATAAAAAAAAAAAGGACAGCCCAGCCCTTCAGAGGATATTCAGAGTAGGTATCTGTGTTTAAAGTAATGGGCTTCTCAGGAACACACAGCAGCTGCAACCGCTGTGTGAGCTTCTCCCGATGCTTGATTTGCTTCTTAGGCTTCTGTTGAGAGCTTCCTCCCAGCACACTGGTCTGCTGTCACTGACACATTTTGCAGGCAGTTTGGAAAACACCTGAATGGGACTGTCCAGTGTGTGGGTGGGTTCTCATCAGTATCAGACCATACAGTCCTTGATCTGACTGCACTGTAATATCCATTCTTGCATTCTGCTCAGCTCCTCTCCTACTTTGGTCTGGGTCACTAATTTGCATCTACTCTGTTTCCCCTTATATATACATGATTCAAGGAAAAAAATGTAGAATATAAAAACATGTACGAACATTTTTTCTTGACTTCCATCTCTGCAGGCTGACCAGTTCTGGCTTAGCTTCCTTTTTATGACCATATGAAGGTATCTTAGTGTTGGTGACATTGAAGGTGCCTGTGGTAGCAGGCACTTTGAAAGAACAAAGCAAGCTTCCCTATGTTAGGGTATGAAGTCCACAAAGTCTGTTTTTGTATTTAATTCTATTTAATTTTGGCACACTCACATTTTACTCTGTTAATGTTACCAGTGCTCATATCTCCCTTGGGCTGTGTTTTGAGGATAGAAGTTCAGTCCTCATAGTTCAACCACATACATAAGTTATTCAAAAATCATAGAATCACAGAATGGGGTCTGGATTGGAAGGGACCTTAGAGATTATCTAGTTCCAAAGTACTTGCTTATGGGCAGGCACATCTTCCACTAGGAGTTTTTGACATCACAGAATTATATGACTTTCTCTGTATTCAGTTTTCTACCCATTTCTCTCTGGCTTTGGGTGCTGTTGTGTCCAGGTACATGTCAGCATTTCAGAACAGCACATACAATTCTTGTTTTCCTGAACATGAAAAATTACAGTGGAAACTTTTTGTTGCAATTTTGGGCAGGAATAGATTCTGTTCATCTCAGTACCATGGAAGTAGATCTTGTCTAAGGGTGATCAATCTCCTGCTCAGAAGCTGTAGTATGGGCACAAAAAAAATTTTAGATTTTGTAGAAAACAAAACAAAACAAACAAAAAAATGAAAAGTTATGGGTTTAGGCTTAATTGTGTTTGAGCAGGAAAAGTCAAAAATACTCAACAAACAAAGAAGTAATAATAAAAGCAAAGTGTCTTGAAATTACCCTTAAAATGGAGCACTTTCAGTTCTGTTCTGTTTCTTTCCAGAAAAGAAAAAAAATGAGGGAAAGAACGTTAATTGTTAAGAAAAATCCCTCAGGGCACTGTAATTTCACAAATCCTTAGTGATTTACATAGCATAGTTCCTTTTCTGGCTGGAAAATCTTCTAAAAACTGCCATTCGCCCTGACTGAACCACACATTAGAGACACAGAAAATTCACAGATTTCAAAGTCTCTTGAGAATTCTACAGTGTGAAGATAGATTGATATCCTCAAGAAAGGAATACAAAATTTATATTACAATTATTTTAACCCTATTTAATCCAGAATAAGGCTAAGTTTTATTTATCAAGCTAATAAAAAGAAATACAGTGGAAGAAATTATTTTAACCAAAGAAATAAGAGTGCATAACTGATTGTGTTCATGGGACAAAGCAAAATCATAATTCTTCCAGTTATGTTTGACCACACTTATATCATACATCTCATGTACATCTATATACATTTCTCCACATATATACACAGAAATCGACCTCTCTATGTGTATTTGTGTATGTGAGATGTGAGCCATATGTTGATATATGTGTGTATATATGTATTAGCCTTATATATGTGTATATATGCACACAGAGGAGTATATATATTTATTTATGAGCATGTATATGTAAACTGCTGTCCCTGTCCTGATAATAATCCAAATACTCACTTTAGAATAACTTCTGAAACATTAAATACTGAAAGATGTATTCCTTGACCATGTCTTTTAAGGCTGACAGAAGTACAGTTTACAGAATTACAGTCCAAAATAAGTTTGATTTTATCTCCATCATTTCACACAGTGGTATACTTTAACATTTATTTTTAATTCTCTCACTTCTTTTTGATCTGAGAAAAATGTTCAAATGCCCTCAGTTTTGCTTCTGGCAAAATACAGTTTTAATCATAAACAGCTGCAGTGAGTAGAATGATACAAGATCTATACTAAGGCTTAGATCAAGGCCTACCATACAAAATGAACAGTATGAAACAAAATAAATGGCAGAATCCTGGGGGAAAATACAAGGTATAAATATCTTAAATACTCTTTGGATTATAAACTCCAAGGAGAACATTTTCTTCCCCTCATTTTCATTATCTCACTAAACAACATAACTCATCTTTTCTTTATTTTCTCCTAATGGAATCAGCAGGTTTTCAATGATTTCTGCATCCAGGCTCCAAACAAAAATAGACATTTGGATGTCTTATACTATATTTTTTTCTAAATATCTCAACTATTAAAAAGTAATTTTGTAGTCTTTCTATAGAATAAGAGTTTCACCTCTGGAAATTGGACACAGCTAGAAAACAGTACTACTTTTCATCTTTCCTGTGGAGAATGCATATTTTTGGTGTCTATGAATACACAAATGCTTAGCACTTGCACTGAGCTTTCATCTTTGACATGCACTGGGAGCATTTACTAATTAATCTTCACAACCCCCTGAGGGGTAAGTAAGCATTATCCCTGTGATGTTTGCTGTGCACACAATAAGGAGAGAAGAATGGAAATTGCTTGTGCTTATGCTGAAAGAAAAAATAAGCTGTAGAGATGAAGAACTGAATTCTACACTTTTCCATTGCACAGAATGACCTGGTTTCAAGGAATTTCTGACTTTGACTGGCCTTTCCTTTGGTTTTGGCTCATCACTGCACTTTGTTTCAATACACATCTTTAAAACAAGTCCTTCAATATAGATGTGGGGCTTTTTTTGACTAGATGCAGCAGGGAAGAGGAATATGCAGCAGTCCTTGGCAGTGAGTTTTAGCTGGGTGCCAGATGCAAGAGCTGTGAACAGCTCAGATGCTGCTTTTCTTCTTTTAATATTAATGTTTATGTTGCATTAGAGAATATCTCCATTTTTCAGAACTTTACTGGTGTTTAGATTCTTTCAGTTGCCTACAGTTCTTTCCACGCAGTTCTTTGTTGAAAACACGACCCACCCTTAGTGTCCAGGCTTGTTTACTTTGAGACTGAACAAGTGTACCACTTTTTATTGTTCTTACAGAACCTCACAAGGCTTCAGTCATTTATCTTCAGTTAATAACAACTCCTGCTCTTTACATTTTTTTGGCCTGGATTCACTTGTCTAGGTTTAGAAATTCAACTGGGCTAAAAAAGGTCGCTGTCTTATCATTTGGGTATTTGGCAGTGCCATCACCTTTGAAATAAATTACCTTCTTTTAACAATCTTAGCGAATCATGTAAATGTAGAATGCCTCAAGTAGGAAGGAAATCCCAGGAATCATTGAGTCCAACTCCCTGAAAGGCACTAGGAATGTGTTGGGGTTTTTTTTGTTTTTTTTTTTGTTTTTTTTTCTTTGTGATATAGATCTGTAAACATGTGTTCTTCTACTATCCTAACCACAGTGCACTTACATGCACACACAGTATCTGCCCTTCGTTAGAAACAGGCATGTTACTCTGATTCAAAAAAGTTTGCTTTGATCACTCCCAAGAGCTATTAGAAAATTCTTTTGGCAATAATAATTCCCATGAACTTCCACTGAGAAATTAAAAGTTTTTTGTAGTCTCTATGATTGCTGTCATGTTCTAGTCATGGAACCAAGTGCAGTGAAAGAAAACACAACTGCTTACTCAATTTACTTGGAATTTAAGAGTCTGCTGGTGAGAAGATTCCCATCCTGAGTGACATACTTTTAGCACAAAAGTAAATGGGGCAGAATCAGAGCCTTTAACTAAATTTTCCAACCTGTGTGTAACATTTACCTACATGTCAGCTTCCTGCTGAGAAGGGACTTCATCCAAGCTGGGGTTACTACTTGTCATAAATGTTGCATAAGAACATAAACATTACATAAAAAAAAAATAAAAGTATTACATAAGAATTTTTTTTTTTTGAAAGTTTAATGATACAATTGTAACCAAAGGCTATGTGCTCCACTCCTCTCAAAGAATTAGTCCATGTTTCCTGATGGAAGTGATTATAACAAAAAAATCCTTCTATATCCCACAACATGTGCATACCCAGAGAAGAAATCTAGCTGGTAGCAATCTTTCACAGCCACTTCATATGTACTTGAAATTGAGATTACACAGAGTATAAAAGGAAAGTAATGCAAAGAAACTAGGTTCTTTAATTTCAAACAGATAATTCTGAAAATGAGGGGGGAAAATAACTAAATTTAGATCTTCTGATCCAAACCCTCTATAATCGGAAGCCTTGGCTCATGGCTTGTGTTTTTACAATGAACATCATCTGCCTATCCCCTTGTATAATAAAATTTTAGGTCTGTTTTTTGACAGCAGACAATTCTAATAATATGTGACAAGTATCCAACCCTCAAATTAAGTACTAGAGAAACTGCTTTCTCCTGTAGTTAAGACAGTACACCCCGGCTCAAGCAAAGAAGCCCAAAGCTGTGCAAAGGTGGTATTTCAACAGCCTTTTCTTTGTTGCTCCCAGTCATTTTCAGTCATTTCCAATTGCCTATTTAATAAGAAGGAGACAGCAGATAGTAGCTTCCCTAAATTATTCATTTCAGCCCTGCAAAGTATCTCTCAAGATTTCAGTGCTTCTGTTTTGTGGTGTTAATAATTCAGAGCTTCTGGAGAAGTAAAGCTTGCCAGTTTAGTGCTTATTTTTTGTTTCCTTAACAATATTACACTTCTCAGTCGTGTCCTGATAGCTCACATGATCTGAACCACAACTTTCTCACATATTCACCAACAGAAGTACTGAAATAGATTACATTTGACAGAGAGAAATTTAAGTGTTCATTTACACCCTTTTGGATTCAGCAGCCAGAGTGTTCCACTGTTTTCAAATATCTTGGAAAATAAATAAATACTACCCTCTGGTGTTTTCCATTTGTAAATATTGTTATGGTATCCACCCCACATTTATTTGACTTCCTTTCTGAGTGTTAAAGGATTCACTTATTGCCAAAAATCAGTGATTTTCATTCATTCTTGGAACAGTTAAAAAAGAAAGAAACATAAAAAGGAAGCATGAACAGCAGTTGATGGAATGCACAACATCTCAAAGTCACAAAAAACCCACAAAACCCTACTAAATGCAATCACGTTTCTAAACTCTGTTTTTAAATGTTCTGTATAAATAATGTATCAATAATGCTGTATTTGATACATACTGTGGTGCTTCCACTGGTCATATATATGGAAGAATATATTACCTGCTCCTTTTCTCTGATGTGTCATGTGCAACATCTATTGAGTCTAATGCACTATTAACAAGGGAAAATCTCAGCTCCCTGAGCACCACCCTGTATAAACGTTGCATGGATTACTGTAAACAGTCATTCAAAGAGTGGTTAACCAAGGGCCAGGTAATAAAACCTGTGTGTCAAACAACACCCTTATGGCTGTAAACAGAAAGAGTGTTTCCAAAAGTTATAAGAAGCCTTAAGCTAAAGAACCTGAAAGAACCTGAGTGGAAACGTTCCAGTTTATATTTTCCATCATGAAGGGGGAGACCTTTTTTTTTTTTTTTTCCTTTTTGATTGATGGGCTCTTACCCTTTCAGCTGTTGAACTTTCCCTTTGTGTGAGAATAATCATCACCAAAGACTTTGTCCTCCTGACAATCTCTTTTGTTATAGTAGATATTTAACAGAATTGTGTGACTGATTTTTGATCATCACACTGGTCTCACAGGGGGAACAAATGAAATGAGGAATGTAAAATAAAACTAATTAGAGCAAAATCTTTCTTGTTTGAGGTAGAATTTGATCAATAGGTCACAAATGTATCATGTCTTTGTCCCAGTAGGAAATCTGGACTTTATATTCAACCAATTCTTTGTCTCATAAAACACAAAACTTGAGCTTTCTTTACATCATCTCCAACACTAAACATCAAAAATTCAGTCAAATTGCTTAAAGAGCCTTGAGATCTTGAGATTAGTTTGGAAAACAAAGAAAAACTGGTGCAATAGTCTTAGTTGCATTTACTTGGCTTTGTGTCCAGACCCACCATGTCCTTCATGGCTTTTCTATAATATTGTATTCGTAAATGCCATTGAAAATAATATATGCTGAATCCTGATTTTTTTCTCTTTTTAAAGAAAAAAAACACAAAATATCATTAGATGCAAGAAAGCTACAAACATAAGAGCATTTTCCAATCTTTCTCATCAAGCCTTGTGTTGAAGGCAGCTGGATTCATAATGACATCAACCTGAAAAAAAAAAAAAAAATGAAATGGAATAAAAAGGCAGAGCTTCCGTCCTCCAAATTAGATTATTTTTCCAAACTCTAATTTAAAAATTCTACATGCCTAAAACTATATGTGATGTCAGATTGAACACATACATAGACACAGTTTTCTCATGACTACTTACAAGCACAAAACTGTATGGTATAGCTGAAGTATGAAATCATTTGCAGTACTGTCACAACCAGACATAAGCACCAAAGACAGTCATGGGGAATCATCAATTTTCCTCTCTCTTGATGCATCTTGGTGACAATTTTAGGCTGATAAATATACTTCTGCTAGATAAAATAAGATGGATGACACTCTATGTGGGTTGCTGGAAGCAGCGGCAGAGAAGGGCCCGGTGTCCCCAGCAGTTTTCCTCTCACCCTGTCAGCTCACATCCAAGACAGTGATGCGTTCTATCTGATAAACACTTCCTGTGGAGCTGGCTGCTTAGTTAGGTTTCATATAGATTCACTTAAGGAGAATGCAAATTTTGATGAGATGAGAAGAAAGATCTGTGGGGAACTAAAATGAGCTCCAATGTTTCAGCTACAACTGTTCAGTCAATCTCATTTCGGTAGTTTTTTCCCTCAGCTGTACATCTGGTCTGATGCCTCTAATTTGTACTCTCTATGCTGTCCTAGTGCTTCTTGGAGTCATGGAGCGTGTTTCCACCAAATTTCATCTCTGGGACACTCCTGATGTCAAGGGGACTGTGGCACTCCTACATCTGAGGAGGGTTTTGTTTTAATATCAGAGTACGCAATGTTCAAGTAGCACACTGCAAGTGGCAAATTGATTTGTTGCCTTCTTTCTCCTTTTAAAATCATCAACCATATCTGGTTATTGTATTTTGTGATGTACAAGGCTAGCTGTGTTTTGAAGGCTTCAGCAATACGTATGAGGAAGGGAGTTTCTTTTCACTCTGAATTCCTCTACTGCCTTTGTGTCTTACCTTTGCAGTGAAAATATTTGAGGCAAATTTCCAAAGAGAAGAAAGAAAATTACAATCCTGAAGCTGATGGGAGTTGTGTGACTAAATCCCTAGGAGCTGTGGAAACTGCTGTCATTAATGTTTTTCTCATTCATTGAGTTATTTGAAAATAGAAGGCTCATCCTAGTTTTGCTGCAGGACTATACATACTTAGAAGAACAATATCATTTAATTCTATGCAAATTAGGAAGATCAGATTCTGTGTGAAATGTCCAGAACCAAAAAACCTGGCTTACATTCACATGAGGATTTTGGCCAGGGCAAGTCCTTAGTTATTCAGGATGCTTAGGTGATTCAGCAGCATAAGGTTTGACTTTGTCACAGTCTTAATTTTGTTATTATTCCTAACATATCAGTGTCCAACATCATTTTCACCAGCTCTTTCCATATAGACTTTCCAGGTATGTCACCAACATTGCCCACCTTCTTTTGTGACTGATTTGGTTTTGTGGATAAATTAACTAGAAAAAGCTTTATAACTGCCAGGTTTCCAACAATTCTCCAACCAAAGCAATTCCCTTGCTTTCTGGTCCAAATGAAAGTGGCCTCAAACTGTATCTCAGACTAGGTGAACACATAACCTCATTTGCTTCCCTACGCTGGAACCTAATACAAATTCCATGTAGAGAAAAATTTGTTTCCTGTCTGATAACCAAAATAAATGTCATATAGGTTGTATGATACAGCACAAATCCCACAGTAAAAAAAGTAAATATAATGTAAGCTAATGATTCATTAAAGTTAATAAACAAAAGCAAGTGGCATGGTTATGAATCTGAAGGTAAAGGAACGGGGGAAGTCTCTGTGTTTTTGGTGATGATGGGTGAGGATTCAAAAGCAACTGAGCACATTGGAGCTGACTGTTCAAATCTCCCACATTCATCTATTGTGAGATCACACGCAAGAGTGAATTGTAAGCTACAGAAAAGTGGAGGTGGTGACAAGAAGGTTAATATAGAAAGAGGGGCAATAATATAAGCCAAATTATGGTTGAAACAAGCAGTATTTCACAAGTATTGGAGCATAATTGTATCATAGCACAATTAACCTGTGGAACTCACCACCAAAGAGGAGAAGTAGGATTAATTATGTCCAGCCAGCATAATTTCACAGAAGAACAAACACATAGATTAAAATCACAAATAGGCTGAAGCACTCAGTAGGCACTAGATGGGATAATGAAGGAATTTCTCTCTTGTCATGACAGAACAACTGGCTACATGTTAATATGAGAAAGGCTGTTATAAAGAACTTGACAAAGAAATTAATTTGACCCTCCTTACAGAAAGATAAACTACGTCTAAACAGCTTTGTGGACCACACTGAAATGCTTGAGCTTTGCTGAAAAATGGGGCAAATTACATTTAGGAAATTTCTTTGTTGCAATCAAGTTGTACTGTATATATGCTGAGACATAAAATTCGCTGAAGTTAGAACTGTGATTGTTGAGGTTGAAAGGAAAGATAAAGTCATGACATTTTTTATAAGCTGTAACACTAGACTATTCGTAAGAACTAGTTTAAGTTATGAGAGCAATTTATAATGAAGTTTCAATAATAATATAACTATGGCTAGGTAGGAATGAATGTTGAAAGAAGTGGAGAAAGAAAAAAGATATTTTAATCACTAAATGTTGTGTTTTAATGCATTGACCAGAGGTACTTAGAAAGTTTTTATATAAAACAGATTAAACAAGACATGCATGTTTACAGGATTTTTCCTCACTTTGGAAATTAACTCGTTCTGTCCTTAAAATTCCATGCTAAAGTAAATATTTCTATAACCACAGCAGAACAACTTTCTCTTATTTCTCCTTAGTGAAGCCTAGGAATTTATCTCTTCAGCGTGAATGATACTGCCAGGAAAGGTAAGAAGTGTTAATTGTGCACTATCTAATCTGCTGATCTAGAGCAGATTGTTTTAGAAAAAATACCTGATTGCTGTTTAAGTACTCCAAACAAAGAACTTGCTGAACTGTTCATGTGAAAAAATAGGTGAGAATCTTTGCAGGAAGACATATGAAGGGCAAGGAGCAAAGTTTGTGCTCTGCAGCGCAGTCTGATGTCCACATCATAGAAAATTAATGTTTTCATGAAATAGGTGCAATGCTGTATTTCATAATTTTTGAAAACAGGTCTTTCTCATAGAAGTGGTGTGGTAATAATAACTCTTATTCTAGAGTCTTAGCAGAAGAAGCGGAACTTGAGGTATGATGACATATTTGCCTTTATATTTCATTCCAAAACTCGTACCAGCAGACCCCTGATCACACAGCAGCGCAGCAGTACCAGCTTGTGTCTTTGGAGGGCAGCAGCATTCTAAGGACGTGATTCAACCTGAAATGCCCTGGTTTACAACAATTTCACACTGCCCATGTGCCGCTGGCCCCGGTGCTGAGCAAGAGGTTGAGAACTGATTCGGCTGGTCTTTACTGTGGTATTTGGGAGGCATGGCAGAAACGTGGGGACGCTGTTAACTGGGACTCTGCAGGGAAAGTAACTAAGTCTTGTCCAGTAATCAATTCTATTCCCAGAGCAAGAATAGACTTGTGTAGTGATTGTCTGCGGCACCAACCTGTCAAATGCAGAGGGCCAAAAAGCAATCAAAATATTCTTGTCACCTTCTGTTCTGCTGGCAGGGTGAAACACATTTTAATTACATGAGATAAAAAAATTATTGAAAGTACTGCAAGATATTGTTAAAGAAACATAAAATATTACTGAAATGCTACCAAAAAGACATTTTGAAAAGTGACTTCTTTTTTCTTCCCTTTCTCAAAAAATTGTTTTTGCAGCTTGTCTCCTTCAGCTCAAGTTATATTTCCCCACTTCCACTTCACTTCTTACCTGGGGTGTAACAGTAACAGAGGTTTAAAAGGTCTTCAGAAAATTAGTTCTGACCAGAGTCTAACAGAAAAATAATGGTAAGCTTTTAACAGGTTTTAAGCAAACCTTGAAGGGATTTGTCCACTTGTGTTTGAACCCCTGGGGTTTACAAACAGCAGCAGATCTGATAAAAAGCTGATTGTAAAATAAGCTTTAATAAAATAGGCTTATCCCAGCAGTGAGAAAAATCTCAAAGTAAAAACAAAATTTGAAAGGTCTGTTTGCTTCAAATAACAAAATATATATATATTTGTAATTTAACATTTAATTGGAACATTTATGAGCAGTACATGATAGCAAGTCTTAAAGTCTACATTTTTCAGAAGCTATTTTCTGAAGAAAGCATTTCAATGTATCATTTTTATATAGCCAGAGTGTGTTGTGTCTCGTTATGGCAGAATGGAACTCTGCTTTCATGCATTTTTAAAAGAGCTTATAGTAAGGATAAAGAACTTACAATAATATTTGTATTGGCTCTCTAAATCAAAAACAAGGTCCATAAGATTAACTCAATTCTCTGCAGCCTTTGAAACTCTTCCAGTCTCTGAGCTATAGCATCATGACAAATAAAGATGGGTGTCAAGCCACTTGAACAATTTCAAGAGAGCAGTTTATTTCATTTTGATCGGTTGTTCCTAACGAAGCAACTGCAAACACTTACTATGTCCCACCATGGGCTGACCTGGCCAAGTAAAGACAGATGCTGTAATCTCTGAGAGGGCTTGCATTATTGCTTGTAGGAATAAAATCACAGGCCCTGTGACCAGAATCCCATCCACTATGTTAATACAGATCAAAAACAAGTAGATCAAGATTTGAGGCTTTTGATCTCCTGGCAAAGCAGGCTAATATCTCAAGGAAAAGCTCTCCCTCTGGCTCAGCTTAATGTCTTTTAGAAAATATGAAAGTAACATCAAGAGGGAGACTATGAGGAAACAGACAGTATTTTGAACAATGCTGAACTATGATTGAGACACTTCTCTCACACAGAAATAAAGTTGGCTACAGACCTTGTTGTTTTCATGTTGCAAGAAAACCCTCGTTTCCCCACTCTAGAGACTACAGCAAGGACAATAAATAAATTTATACTTCAGATCACCAATGTACAGTAATTTCCCTGTTGCCATGGTGAGGAACAGATGACCTAAGCAAATGAACAGCCAGCGCCAGGCAACAACTCTCAAGTGAAAAAGTTGAAAATTGTTAAAATGATGGTAAAGGCATTATCAGGAATGTTTGTGTTCCAGGGTGGATCCCTGAATCTTGAATGATTTAATGTGAAATACCAACTTCTTTAAAGAATTTTTCAAAATCTGATTTTGCAAAGAATACTTGTTTGCCTTTGAGCTTTTTTTCAAAAGAACTGGGACCCTGACTTTGTTAAAGCTGCTTGAACGTAATGTATGTCCATTGCTATTGCTAACTTAAGCTGATAATTAAGCTGACATGTTTAAGGTATAGTAGGGTAGGATTCAGAGCTAGATTAGAAGGTAAATATAGTACTCTTCTTGAGAGACAGTCTTAGCTCCCAATGAGTTAGTGGAGATACTGTTAATGCACACATAAAGGTGTTGTAATTCCAAAGTTAAGCTCATCCACCAGAGCTTTATTGAACAGTCTCTGGACTCCCAGTGTGCTTTGAGAACAAGGTCATCAAACCTCTGCAACAAAACTTCTAAAGCATCAAACCTCTGTAATTTTTCCAGAAGGAGAAAGGTAGGTTCTGTGTTAGACAATTCACTTCTATATGAATGCCTTCAACACACGGGACAATTTAAAATACCTTTAGAAATATCTTCCTGTTCTGGTAGGTACAAAGCCTACTGTCTGTAGGATATGATGCCTGAGAAAGAGATGCAGGGTTCATCGCTACAGGCCATGTTTGGCTCCCAGTGTGCTGTCTGGTGACTACTCACATTGGAACAACTAGAATCTACTATCAGCCATGAGTCCAGAAAGAAGATCCAGTCCAAGGCATCATAACCTTGACTGCTTTGCCACCACTTCTTTGTAAATAATCGATTCTTACAATCATTTAGGTTGGAAAAGACCTCTAAGACTGAGTCAAACCATTAACGCAGCTCTGCCAAGCCTACTACTAAACCATGTTTTCAAATGCCACACCCATATGTCTTCTAAATCCCTCCAGGGATGGTGCCTCCACCACTGCCCTGGGCAGTCTATGTCAGGGTTGAACAGCCCTTTGGGTGAAGAAATTTCCCTAATATGCAATCTAAACCTCCTCTGGCACAGCTTGAGGATATTTCCTCTTGTCCTGTCCCTATAAACAAGTGGCTGTCATCCTGCACACAGAGGAAAGAAAAAAATTATTGGTGTAGGACTGTCTCTTTTTACACATGTACATGCACCACCCTCTGAAAAGCTCATCTTATACATAATTTTAGTCAGAATCCCCTTCTGGCTCAGTTTCATGATCATGCTTACAAATTTTGGGCTTGGAGGTTTGTTTTGGTTCATTGTTTTTTTCATAGTTGTTTTTTTCTGACCCCCCCATATATTTTTTTTTTTTTTTTTTTTGGTCCAACAACCAATTAGACTGACAGCAAAACAATATAGCTCAGTCTCTAGTCTCTATAAAAGTATGTCAAGCGAGGGGAACAAACTGAAGAAATAACTTTTTGAAAATATGTTTTGCCTCCTGGGAGAAATCTATAACTGTTAACTGTTGCATACAGTTAACTTTAAGCAGTATGTATGTCTCTTTTTCCTAGAGACAAAATATTACTGATATGACAACATTCATGCAAATAAAAAAAAAAAATCTCCTGCTTTCAAAAGGTTTCTTAAAAAAATGTTTAACTTTCACACATCCATTTAACAGCATAAACCACACAGTCATTTAATGGGTGAGAGTTAAGGTGGATAAAGTCTAAGAAGATGATGATATTTCTGTTCTATGTGAGTGTAAAATTGCACTATTTATTTGGGGACATCAAATTATATCCTTAACAATTCATAACACTGTAATTTGAAGATACTTAGAAACATTTTGATGTTGGAAGCAGACAATATTCAGGATTACCTCACTTCAATTTATTTGTAAAGAGCAATCCTTTTCCTTGATGAACTCTGCCACAAGAGGGAGAGATGAGCACAAAATAAGCCATTCAATCAATTCTACAAATTCGAGGTCTCTAAAATAAATGTTGTGATAGATTTATTTAGATGACATAGTTCTGTTTTGAAAGACTGACATTTATTTAAAAACAAACAAACAAACAAACAAACCCAACCCAAACCAACCAACCAAAAAAACAAACAAACAAACAAAATCACAACAACAAAGCCCAACACAAAACCAGAAAAAACACACAGCATTTGGGCTCTGCTGTATTTTAAATCAGCCCATGAGGATGATATTACATTAAACATCATCCAAACTTTCTGTGTCCCTCTAAAAAATCAAGTGCGTTTTCTGAGGGCATAGTAATTACACACTCACAGGGTGCAGGATTTAGCTTGACCTCCTATCATCACTGTTTTGGATTATGTTGCAGGAAACACATATAGATTTCTTCTTCTATCACTTCCTGTGGAAAATAAAGAAAAGACAACACAACATTTCAAGGGAGGAAACAAAAATTTGACTGTATCTTAAAAAGCATAAAGGATTTGTTTTTTCTTAAAAGTATGTATGCTTAGATCACTGGGCTCTGTCAGTAGACAGAACCAGCCCTGCAGAACTGTAGCATTTCAGACTTTTTGAGAGGGAGATCTAGATAATGTGGAAAAAAATTTTGCTTTTGCCCCAAAAAATGAAAGAATAAAAAGAACTTGTGGGAAGACGCAGTACTTTGCCCTCACCCTCACAGACTTATTTCCTATTCTGTTTCTTTCTGAGTGAGACCTTCACTGGAGCTCAGTGACTGAAAGTGGATAAAGCACACTGCCCCAGAGAAGAGTAGTCTTTTAGAAAGAGTAAAAATTAACTCAGGACAGTGAGAAATTATCTGACAAAGACAACAGGAGAATTTGCCAGACCATTTTTGTGCCATGGTTTATGACAAAGCTCATTATGTTTGTCCATTGTAAAGCACTTCTATTCATATTTACTCAGTTGTCTCCCTGCAACATGATTCCTGATCTACCTGTCTAAACCAAAGTTAATCTTTTCCACAACTTTAGAGGACACTGGATTCTGGACCAAAAAGTGGATACTAGTTGTTATTCTTGGCTACTAGTTCTGACAGCAGCTATTACACATCCTGTTTCAGACTAAGGACACTGCAAACAAAGAAAGGGAACACTTGCCATTTTTTTTTTTTTCTGAGGTTCAGTCAGTCATACAATTTGTGCAGAAATAATTCCATGCCCTCCAATGCTCACCTTTTGACTGCAGTTATTGACAAGCACTTTGATGTCTGCAGCAGCAATGGCCTAATGTGACAAACACTAAGTTCTTTCTTTCTAGTAAATTGTGTAGTCCTGCTTTTCAGGCACGGAGCGAGAGGTCTGGACTAATTTCTGTCATCATATCTAACACCACAGCACTCCGTGGGGGAAGTAAAACATGACAGAAGCAAGGATGTTGTCCTGCTGCACTGGTTGAGCTGTGATAGAGCAAAGTGAGAGATGGAGACAAAAATGTTGTGATTTAGCCTCTCCTCATCAGCCACTATGAGAAGTTCCATTTTCTGAAAGAAAAAAAGTTATTTTCTTTTTTCTGGCTTCCTAATATAATGATGAACACTTTGGCCACCACAGGTTATCCCTTCATATTTTCTAGTCACAACGACCATGTATACTGATGCCTTTTTAAAGGCATATCTTCACTATTTTTGCAATTTAAAAATATTTTTTTCCTACTGAAGAACTTTTAACTGGTGCTCTGCTAAATTATTTGGTTTTGTTATTTAGAAAGCAAACTCTTAGGTAGCTAACACACACATTGTCAAATTCTTGACTATTGTTCTCTGTATTTTTTTCATCTTCTTCAAATACACATCCTGTGATTTGTATATTTCTTCACATCCTTTTATACTGCCATTAGGCTGAGACTTTGTTTACCTAACTATAATGTTTGTTTCTCTAGTGAGAATTTTCCATAATTGGCATCAATGTTTCAATAGTCATCAACTAGGAATCTTTTTCATGATTTTCAATAATCTTCAGTTTGCTAAAGTATGCCTTTGTTTAAATGGACTCAACAAACAATACATGATGGGAATTGGTATTGTTAAATCAAAATCACTTGAAACACCACATGCTTTTATGTCTATTCATGGCAGTTACACAGTCAGTCCAAGACCTTTAGTCACTTCAAATTATACTAATAATTTCTATTCTGTACCTAATTTTAAATGTCTATGCTTTGTCCATACTAATACTGGAAGAGTTTTGGTGAATTCTGATGAACCAGGATACAAAACCTGACTAAATATAGTGAATTATTTCTTTTTGAAGCCTTATTAAGGTAGTCAAATACAATGCCTACTAAGAAAGTATATAGGTTTTATCATAATGCAGAATCATAGAATATCCTGAGATGGGTGGGACTCACAAGGATTCTTGGTTTTGTTCTTTCATTGGAGCTCATTTCTTACATTGAATTTAAACTACTCATTTTATAAAATGTAGTTTGGGATACCTATCTGTTGTACTTTTTTTTCAAATCAATATGTATTAATATTTCTGCCCTGATGTATATTATATAAGGACATACATGAAACAAGCAAAGAACTAGCTAAAAAACCTGTTAATATTAAAGGATCTTATAAAGCTAAGTACATTTTGTGTGGTTAGTTACCTATTGAACTAAGCAGATGAGAAATAGATTTTTTTGTTGTTGTTGTTTTGTTTTTTTGTTTTTTTTTAATAAGCAAAGGACTGTGTTTTCTATATCTACGTTTAAGCTATATTGACACATTTTATAGTAACAGGAAGATTTAACAAGTAGCAAATACAAAAATGTTAAATTAAGTTAAAGTAAAATGTATGCAATAACTTCTTCTTGCTAAAAATAAAGGCAAAAAAGGAAAACCTGTGAGTCTTGGTTTTGTTTGAGGTGGTGGTTTTTGAGCTGGTTGGTTGGTTTGAGGGGTGTCTTTGTTGTTGTTGGTTTGTTTTTTTTTTTTTTTTTTTTTTCCTTGGGGGGGTGTTGTTCGGATTTTTTGTGAAGAAAATATAAATTTAGAAAATTCTTCATTTTAATTCAATGAATCAGATTCTGCAGAAATTTCTTCTACAGTAAGGTAAAGTCATAGACATAAAAGCAGACTGATGTTATAAAATGAACTTAATGTCCTGTAAAATGTTCTATAATACTATTTTTTATTTTAGTTTTCATGGAGGGTACTAGGGGAACTTAGAATTTGGCCCATGACTGTGGCCAAGGAGATTCTAATTTCCCTGGAAATGGAGAAGCTGAAGGACCATACCCCATCTTATCTTACCACAAAGTTTACTTATTGGTCCAAGATCTCACAAAAAAAACCCTGTTCTGATGGTATTTCAGACACCGTGACTCACATAACAAAATTTCCATGAGCAGCAAAAGTAATATGAAAAATACACAAAAGCAACATCGAGCTGTGAGACATTCACTTTGAAGCAATGTGTCTTATCTTTGCCAAATCTGAAGGTCTAACTTCAAAAAGGCAAAGCAGAGGTAAAGGGCAGCAGGGAGGAAGAAAATGTTTCTTTAGAAGAATAACACTTCACTGAGGGAAATTAAATGGATGATGGAATGGCAAGAGGCAGTGTGGTCCTGGAGGAGATTGTAGATCGATGTTTCCAGATGTAAACCAGAAAGTTAGTTCCATGTGTGTATGAATATTCAGCTATGGTTTTGAGAATTGTTCTTTATTCATTCTTTTTTAAATATTTGAGCAATTTTATGTAAAGCATGTTATACTTTGAAATAACATTCCTATATGAACTAAATTTCAACTTTGCTATTTGCATAATGGCTAATTTAAACATATTAATACACCATAGAAATCAAACTGTCAAATGAGAGAAAAAATAGCATACAGGTGACATAAAGCAGTGAACACAGAGTGAGGAGGAAAGTAAATATACTGAGCTTTTCCCAACAAATTAATATTTAATAAGCAACTTACATCGATTATGAATGAGATGCAAAGTTTGCCATTTGCAAACTTACTTTTGTTTTGCAAATTAGGAAAGAAAAAATAAAGTGTTCATTGTGTGGTGACACAATGACATAGAAGAAAAAGAAGTAGCTTAATAAGGATAAAGATAATATCTATATTTTCAGCATACTAATTTTTTGATAAAGTGCTCATATTCCTGTATTTTCTTTGTTATGGATTATGTGGAACTCTTTCAGAAATTCCTTCTGAAAGAGAAGTATGATTGTAATTGCTGTATCTGGGCCTACCATGTTTGTTACAAGGTCTTTGAAAGGCTCACATAATTAGTGTTTGTAAATCATGTTGGTATAATCAGAGTGCAGTTACAGAATTGCAAAGTGTTATTATTTCTATTATTATTGCTATCACGTCAACACATTCACTAAAAGCGTCCAAGATCAGATTTTAATTCAATATGAATCTTTTTGACATACAAGAAAACCAAACCAATTCAGCTTTTGCTCTTGCAATGGATGACAAGACTAGAGATGGATAATGAAATGGCAGGTGGGACATTACATTGCACACTATTGTGGAACCTTTCCTCACATTAAGTGGATAGTGGTTGAAGTTCATTCATGTGCTCTACTGACAGAAAAAAATGGGTTTGGCATCTCAGTTTGTGATTATTCACATCTATTTTAAAAGAACAAAAGCACAACCATGTTATCAACCTCACATTATTTGTTTATGTCCAATTATGTAGCAGTTTATAGTAGACTATTTAACTGTGGCTAACTATATATAACCTTTAAAGAATATAGAAGTTTTATGTGTCATATCCCAAGAAAAGGGGAAAAAAACCCAAAACAAACAGTTTTCTTTACAACCTGGGTTTAATTCTGGATTCTTCAGTCTTTATCTGGAAAGACTCAGCTCTCTCTAAGAGGTTATGTCTTTGGCCAAGTTAGACTCACTGCAGCAGCAATATTTCAGCACATCTCTGCTTGTGGTCACCAGGGCTACGAGTCAACACTGTGAGATACAGATGCCTCAGTGTTTGAGCCACAGAATGGATTGGTATCATAGCTGTCCTTCCCTAATGCAAGATCAGCTGTTTCCGTGTAATTTCTGAGGGATGTTTTTCTAATTTGTTCTTGATGTTGCTGAGTTGTTGTTGATGTTGCAGGAACCATAGCCACCTTGTGTAATCTATTCATGATTGTGCTCAGGATCTACTGGATGATGATCCAACTAATCAAAAAATGTGCATTTAAAATTGAAGCAGAGCTACCTGTGCTGTAATTTAGGGGTGTTACTACTTTCTACTAAGGATATTTTAAAATCTAGAGAAAAAAAATCTGCAAAACTGCTATTTTGCTCAATTATGATCCATCTAGTGAATGTGACACCTTCTTCCCATCATGCTTTATTGAACAGCATGCTGGGTTTTCACATCAGTTTGATAGCTGAGTTCCATATTCTCTTCTGACACACCAATTTTTTAGCTCAGTGTGGTCTTTACTTTTATTATGCAAACCCTGCAAGATCCATCAAGCATTTAGGATTTCTGGACCCAAGAGAGCCTTGAAGAAATTCTCAGAAGTAACATATGTTGCTTTGACTGACTTGTTTTCGACAAATTTGTGATGGATGCTGATCATCTCCTCATTCCTTTATGGTGTTATATGTCACTGTTTATGTGCTTCATCATTTTTCTCACAACTTAAATTTTACTGACAGACAATGCCCATTTTACCCATTTTTTCTTACATATATAAGAAAAAAATATATTCTCAAACAGAGATATATGTATTTGTATTACCAGACATCCTCAAACCTGATGACAGAAAGGTTTCTTACACACAGGCTGAGATACATTTGAGTTGATTGAGTAACTTAACTTTTCCTGTCCCTTGGATATTATTGCATTGATGCTCATGAAATGTAAGTTTCTTACCATTTAATCAAATAAGTGAAAGAATTTTTCATAAAATCATGGTAACACAGTGATTCTAAAGCTGGAAAACACTTCCAAGATCAAGTACAACCTTTGACCAATCACCATGTGGTTAAATAGACCAGAGCACTAAGTGCCACCTCCAGTTGCTCCAGAGGTGGTGACTCCACCACCTCCCTGGGCAGCCTATTCCAATGTTTAACAACCATTTCTGTGAAGAAATTCCTCCTGATGTCCAACCTCAACTTCCCCTCATGCAGCTTCAGGCCATTCCCTCTCCTCCTGTCCCTGTTCCCTGGGAGCAGAGTCTAACTCCCCTGGCTCCCCCCTCCTGTCAGCGAGTTGCAGAGCCAGAAGGTCCCCCCTTTTCTCCTCCTTTTCTCCAGGCTGAGCCCCCCCAGCTCCCTCAGCCGCTCCTGCTGCTCCAGCCCCTTCCCCAGCCCCGTTCCCTTCCCTGCCCTCGCTCCAGCCCCTCGGTGTCTCTGCTGTCTGAGGGTCCCAGAGCTGCCCCCAGGGCTGGAGGTGCCCCAGCAGTGCCAGCACAGGGATGGGCTCTGCCCTGGGCTGGGACACACCATGGTGGCACAGCACAGGAGCCACTGCCCACATGGGCGCACACCAGCTCAGGTTCAGCCACTGTTTGCCAGCACTATCAGGTCCTTTCCCAATGGGCAGCTTTCCAGACACTCTGCCCCCAGCCTGGAGCACTGCCTGGGGTTCTTGTGACCCACTTGCAGGACCCAGCACTTGGTCCTGTTGAACTTTGTTCCATTGACCTCAGCCCACTAGTCCAGCCTGTCCAGGTCCCTCTACAGAGCCTTCCTGCCCTCCAGAAAATTACCCTTTCCCCCCCCAGCTTTGTTTTCATCTGCAAACTTACTTAGGATGAACTTGATCCTCTCTCCATGGTCAACGATAAAGATATTAAACCGGACTGGCCCCAATTCTGACCCTTGAGGGACACCCCTGTGACTGTCCACCAGCTGGATGTGGCATTATTCACTGCAATTCTCTGGGCCCAGCCATCATTCAGTTCTTAACTCAGAGAAGAATGTACCTGTCCAAGGCCCTGGCTGTGGATTCCTAAGGGGAATGCCATGGGAGACAGTATTAAAGGTTTTACAAAAGTCTGGGTATATGTATCCACAGCTT
The DNA here is from genome assembly GCA_035221455.1 of Xenops minutus. Classification (NCBI taxonomy): domain Eukaryota; kingdom Metazoa; phylum Chordata; class Aves; order Passeriformes; family Furnariidae; genus Xenops; species Xenops minutus. The sequence goes on along the minus strand of JAWWEE010000085.1, from coordinate 68,537,234 downwards.
TTCCTTCTGCCACTTGCCAGTTTGCTGGGTCATCTGGTCATTAAAAGAGATAAGGTTGGTTGAGTAGGACTTGCATTTCCTAAACTCATGTGAAACTTGTCAATTAAGCTTTTTTCAAAAATTACATGCATCCTGGTTGTCTTTATCTGTCAATAATTTCTTTCCGTCTTTGACAGAAGACTTTTCCTTGGTATATTGTTTTTAGTTCAATAATGAATTAATTTCTTTAGTTTTCATATTTGAGCTTTTTTTATGTTTATCTCCACACAGTCATAAAATATAATCATTTTATCTCAACTTTATTTCCATTTTCTGCATATTTTATTTATTTTTTGTTTTAGTTTATTGATGAACCAAAGTTTAAATTTTTCATTTAGTCCTCAATTCCACAATAATTTCTGTGTACATCTTTATTATTCTTTACAGAATTATTACGTTGCTTTAATACATTTTTTCTGCATCTTCTCAGGCTCTACATAACCCTATTATGTACACCTTAGAAAATTTCCCCCCCCAAAAAAAAAAATCAATTTCTTGTTATTTGTATTGCCTATTCTACCTACAAAAGCAACTATGAATTGTCTTTACTTTCTAATCAAGTGGTGCTCAGCAAGAGAAGAATATCTGTATTCTTTTTCTCTTTTAGTCACTGGCAATATGCCTTCAACAGCCTATCACTGTAGATGAACCTCAGGAACAAACATCGGTTACCCTGGGATAAAACAATGCCTTTAATGTCATGATGGAAGTAAGTGGATTTGATGAGTTTGTTTTCTTAAAGATGAGCATGTAAAAACTTTTCTGAAAGTTTAAATCTACGTTTTGTTGTGATAAATTAGAAAGACAAACTTAAAGCAGGAAAACAAAAATGTTGTGTAGGGCAAAATAAAAAGTGTTCAACATCCCTTTTACTGTATGGATCTCTTCCTGTCACCTTTAGCCTCACTTCAACAACTTGCAATGATGTACAGATTTACCGTGAACTAGAGTTTTTCTGTACAATGCATTGTTCTGTGATTTCTCTCATTCATGGGCTATCTTTATTCCACTTGTTCTAGAAGATGATTGTAATGTGAAGAGTTTCTGTCTGCCCAGCCTCAGCTAGTCTCAGGAAAAAGGGACACTTTCTCTCCTTTCAAAGACATCTATCCAACCACAACATGCACCACATAAGGATAGCACAAACATCTACAGCCCTTCTAGCAAAATAGAACATTCTGTAAAATATTCAAACAAATGTCAAGACTGAACCATGTTCCAGATCTGTGATTTTAATGATGACAGAAGTTTAAATCCCAACTCTATTAGTCTCTCTTCTAGACATTTTTTGCCACTTTTCAGCTTGATGGCTTCCCAACCTCCCACTTGAAGCAGGACTATTATCAACAGTAGGCAAGGCCAACTTGTAGCTTTGTCTAGCTGAGTCTTAAAAACCTCCAAGGATAGAAATTCAGCAAGTTCTCTGGGAAGTACCTTTCAGTGACACACTGAACATACTAAGTCACACTTTGTTGTTGTTTGATGTTTTTTTGCCATCCTCCACAAATGAGTTTGGCTCTGTTATCTCTATAACACTTTTCAGGTATCTGTAGGTTCCTGTACATGTTGGTTGTAACTCTGGAATACATGTCGTTTCTATCTTTGGTACTGGATCCTTCAAAGGAGAAAAATCAGACTGCTCCAATTATCGAGGGATCATTTTGCTCTCCATTGTTGGTAAAATCTGTTCAGCAATTGCAAGAATTCTGTTGAACAGATTAGTACCCACTGTTGCAGAAGAACTTCTACCTGAAAGCCAATGTGGTTTCAGA
>JAWWEE010000085.1:68447498-68516891 GCA_035221455.1 Xenops minutus | reverse complement strand
TGTGACCGGACTTGCCTATCTCGCATTGGCCTATTTAGCCACCAGCGTGCTTGTAGCAAGCGTGGGTAGAGCCCTTGGAAATCTTCGTTCGCGAAGCCTAGCCATGATGATGAGACTACAGAAGTACATCTACAAAGAAGTTAATATTTTAGCTGCATTTTAGGTGTCCAGATATAAAAATTACCTTATTAAACTCACATTTGGTTGAAATCCCAGAGTACTCAGGGGTAATTCTTTTTCTAATGCCCCTCAGCTACCGGTCCCTTAGCTGTTGTGCACAGTCGCACCAACTACAATGGTTATTGGGGAATTTTTATGAACTGGATCTTTGAAACTGTCAGGGAGAAAAAAAATCAGCTTTTCTTTTAGAGGTTTGGGATATGAAATAATCCTTTATGAGTAGTGATTGCAACTTAAACAAGAAAATTTATCATGAAAGTACATCTTGACCAACAATTAGCACATCTCCTTGGATTTTCATTACCACTTTCTGACGAGACCCTTCGAGGGTAAGAAGGACAGGCACATTCCAGGTCAGGGGTATGGCGGAATGGCACATTTATTAAGATAGCTCTGGCTTATATAAGGGTGGCCTTCTAGAAAGTGGGTTGAACCTGGGAGGAGCATGCAAATCCTCTCACAGAAAAGGTAAAAAACAGGGAAAGATTATAACCATAAGGAGTAAACAAGGGTGGAGATAATCATATATGGAAAAAGCTCCACTGTGGCAGAATCTGTCCAGTTGGAGTAGGAATAACATGAGGGAGAAAAACAAACTCCATTTTGTATAGCATGCAACAATACTATTTAACTTTACAACTATGAATTCATAAACTGGGAAACCCGATATATGGCAATAAACTCTCTCTTGTGCAGGATAGCTCGTTCTTGGAGCTCTCCTTCTTGATTCCTCAGTCTCGTCAAGTCACTTCATGGTTTCCCTTCCATTTAGTGTAATTTTGTACTCCTACGGCTTTCCAGTATGCTACCACTACTACAAGGAGGTTTGTTTGTTTGTTTGTTTGTTTTAATTATCCTCCAATGAAGACATTTCTGACCTTCTGTTTGTGGGAAAAAACCTCTTTTTGTGACAGAGTAACAGATTTTGGTTACAGACTTTATAACCAGATCTCAATATTAGACCTTTCAGTCAACTATTCTGCTGTCTCTTTGCTACTGCTGTAAGACTTGTCAAGTCTTCTAGTTGGTCAAGAAGTTTAGCAATTTGTTTTAAACTCTGATAGATTTTTCTTTTTTGTTTTTCCTTTTCTTTTTTGTTTTACTTTTTAAACTTGGTAATCATCCAGACTGTCAAGGGGAACAGTAAGGACTTAGGCTAGGGTCCCTAGGGTTCTAAATGTTGATCACTGGTTACATACAGAATTTTTTTCCTGGTGATGACAATTTTGTTTATGTGTGATTAATTTAATTTTAGCTGTCAAAGGAGCTCTTTAGTGTAAATTAGTCATTATTGGAGCTTCTGGTGCAGTAAACAGAGAAAAGGATTCTCTCAGAGAGGACAAAAAGCTCTTTTCTCAACACAGTGACAGACCTTTCAGAAGTATTTCTGAACACACTAGACAGATGGTTTAGATAAGCACATAATTTCAGATTTCAAAGTTAAATTACATGTTCCTTTAACTTCAGTGCCTTTTTAATACTCTGGTACCTTTCTGGATCAAAAGGTACTAACACCCAAGTCTAAACCCGCCTGTGACTGACAAAAAGACTGCTTTTAAACTAGTTGTCTCACCCTCATTCCTCTTGATTAGAAATGTTTCACTTATGTTTAGTTGCTAATTTGTCCTCTGACCTTTTAGAGCTGCTCAGAGTTCTTCTCACACTTCCATATTAGTGAACTTGATGTTTCATTGTCCTTTTAATAAAGTTTTGAGCCTGCTCTCTGTAGGTATAAGGTGTAACATGGAACTTGCAGTCAGAACTCCCAATCAGATGTTTTCAAAGAAGAGTTTTTCTCAAGGGGAACAACAGTTTTCACAGCAAAGCATACTACCTTTATAAAAAGGAAGGTTTTCAAATCCAGCATAAAACTTCTGTTGTACTGAGAGACAGATCCACATATCCCAGCATAGGTTTTTTTTGTTATGTATAGAATGTATTTGTATTTTGAGTTCCATTTTGGGATAATGCTTATTCTCAGTTTAGTTGCTGCTTTACTTCCTTGCAGTTGCCCTTTCTGCCCTTACATTCAGTAAGTTCTCCTTCAGAGAATACACTGGGACTATTTTACCTCTGTATTTCAAAACCAGTGTCAAACTGATGGCTGGCTTAGGTACAAACTGAATCCACCACCTAATCATAAGGTGACCAGAACCTCTGCAGTTTATTTTCCATAGTAGCTGTTCCCCATTAGCTGTTTTCAAGGTAAGCCTACTCCTACATTCAGCCTTCTTTCTAGAGGTTAATCCTCATTAAGTATGTTCTTCTGTTCTTTTGAATGCTAAAAAGAGTCCACAAATGCTTGTTTCTTCTCTCTGTTGTTGAGGATATTCAAATTCTGCCTGTGTTGAATGAAAAACTCAGCAGTAGTAGGTCTTGCATTGATATACAGAAATACCACTCAAAGCACAAGAAGAAAAAGTAGGAACAGCACAATGTTTCCCACCTTTTGACTTTCTAATATTACTATTTGACAGTAGCTGTACCATAATTAGCTGTGACACACTTACTGCAGCTGGCAGCACCATTCATGTGGAGAGGAAAGGGATGTTGGTCCCATACAGCACGTGAAAATTGATGATGAACAGGTGGCTTTCCTTTGCACAAGAAGCACATGGAGAAAATCTAGATTTAACAAGACCATGCTGCATCTGTCGTTCCTTTACATTTCTGGCACCTGCCCATAGGACATGCTTTCTTCACTTTTTGCAGGACACAAGTGGAAGTGCATGTAACAGTGGATCCCAAACTTTCCCTCTCACCTCATTTTGGAGTAATGACTATTCCTTCTCCTAAATTGTAGCTTTGAATTTGGAAAGGTATAAATGGTATATATTTTGAGCTGCCACTTCTTTTCTGCTTTTATGCATTTTTTTTCACTTTACAATGGTGTTTTGCTTTTCTGTCTCTCTCTTAAGCATTTAAAGGAGAGAAAGAACAAATTTTAAATTATTATCTAGTTCATCAATTTTACACAAGTAGGATTATGTGTCCTGTTGCTTTTTGTGTAATCTATTTCAGGAAGTCTCTAGTCAGGAAGGTATCACTTACTTCTAGCTAATCGTTGTCAAGATTTCAAAAATATGATCTCTGACATGGTGAATAAATAATTTCTTTCATTTTTGCAGCACTCTACGTAGTTGAAAATTGCTATCAGCTCTCTCTGCTGTTACTCTTCCAGCAAAAAAACTGCAAGCTGTTCAGTCTCCTAGCAAATGTTTTCTGAAATTTTGCTTGTTTTCCTCTTGACTCCCTTCAGCTGTTCAACATTTTGTTTGAAATTTAGTGTCTCAAAGTGGATGTACTTGCTGTCCTGTCTTAACTTCTCTGCTTTGTACCCAGGACTGGATATCTCCAAACAGATGATACTGATGTAAACTAACCCTGTTCAGGCTGGAGCTGAAAATCTATTTTACACTTCTAAAATTTTGTGTTGCTTTACACTGATAAAGGATGACCTCTGGTTCAAATTTTGCAGTTTCTTGTGCAAGAAGCCCCTGAGATAACTTTAGCCTTTATGAATATAACATTTCTTCTTATTTTAGCAAACTCTAACATTTTTTTCTAATTACCTTGGAGCTTAAAACAATGACCTGATTGTTTTCCATATTCAACTTTAAACCAAGCCAGAGTGCAGAAGCAAGTATTAATTTCTGTCAGGAACCAAGAAAATACTATTTGGAAGAAAAGCTTGAGGCTTTTTGATAAGTTTGTCTCAGATATTCAGCACACTGAACAGAAAGAAGCTCCCCAAAGCAGAATTTCTGTCTAAGAGTCAGTTTAAATTTGAGATTTCTGGCATGAAGAGACTTAGTTTGGACCCTGTAGGGTCACGGGTGATGATTTCAGTGTATACTTCTAGCATAAATGCTGGAGGAATGACTTATTTCTGTGATTGATTCTGGATAGCATGTATGTGTGGTGAGAATATATTAGGAGTATTGCAGACAGCTCTGCAGAAACTCAGCATGTGAGTGTGCTGGGTGAGCAGGAGTATAAGAATATTTGGAAAAAACAAAGGGATTTATGCCTCTGATTGGAGGAGGGGACAGGGACAAAGAAAAGAGAGGGTAGTGGGACATTGAGCTCTAAACTTCGGGGCATTAATACAAATCTGTCACTTTATGCACAATTCTTGGTGGTTTCAACTCTTCCAGGAACCATGAGCTTGGTAATTCCTTAGTTTCTGAAGACATTTTCACTCCTCACAGTACAAAATTCCAGGTGATTCTAGGGCATCTTTCACCTCTGAAAGGGGTCTGAGTCTTCCTGGGTTTTTTTCATATATATTTCTCCCAGGTGGAGGAGAAAACCCACTTCTCTGGACTAAAACTTCACCCATGAAAGCTCACAAATTCAGACCAGGGCAGAGTGAAGAGGGCAAATGTAAGGTGCTTATCCTGGGAACAGAAGTACTGGTGCCTCTGAAGTATCAAAAATAGAACCAGATCAGGTGACTGAAGGGGTTCATTTAAAAGCTGCTCCTTCAGACTAAATTCATCTCCATGTCGTTTTCTCATTCAGCTGGGAACATTTCATGGAGACAAATTGGTCACTTCACACTTCTGTGAACCTCCTAAACTACAGATGGACGTGGAAAACCCTTTGCTTTCATCCTTCTTTCTAAAAGTCTCTTTTTTTCAATACTGGCAATGTCACTATGGAAAAAGCAGTATTTTATGATTAATTTTATATAGTAGTACAGTGGAGAATAGACTTCCTAAAGTTAGGCTGAAGAATCTCTGTCTTCTGGGAACTTTGGAAGTATTTCACAGTCTGGGTGACTGGCAGGATTGTTTTGAAACTTGCTTCCTTTGGTAGTGACACAAAAAAGTTACGACTTCAGGATAAGGACACCAGAAGCAAAGTTGTCCCAAAATTCAAAGTACTCTATAGGACATATATACATACTGTATATATATATATATATATATATATATATATATATATATATATGTATGTATGTATGTATGTATGTATGAATGTATGTAGGTATGTATTTTTTTCCAAAAATGCATACATATGAATATATACATGTGCATGAATATACATAATACAGGATTTTAATACATGTGCCTTTGTGTATATAAAATAGTTCATAAAATTTGGTGGTTTAACTACTTTTAACTGCCCAGTGGCTCTTTCTGCCTCCTTCCCAGTGCACCATAGTTTTACAATTTGTACAGTCCTTCAGAGAAACCATTTGGAAACGTATTTTAAAAACTTTTTTTGCTAAAAGCTTATTATTACTATGTTTGGGAAAAAGAAGAAGGTCTAATCTATCAATTCTGCTTACATGTAGTTTAATAAGACGTGGTTTGTGCTTTACTGTAGGCAGGCAGGCAACACATGTTTCAGCTCTATATATTTCACACCTCTTTAAGGAAAGAATAAAGAAACATTATCAGAGAACAACTGCTAAAATCCATTCTGCATTTTATTTCTGGAAAATGTAATAGGAGACAAACCTAGGAAAGAAAGCAGAGAAAGCAAAATATTGTGTACAAAAGACTGATTTGACAAGGTAGAGAGGAAGCAATCCAGGCTACACTAATGTATTTGTGGCTTAAAGGAATGGCATAAAATAGAAATGGATGTGAAGGAAGAGGAGAGGTAAAGGTGGGAGAAAGTGGAATAGGTAAGACCAGTTAGTCATGGAAGAGAGATAATAGATTACCTGTCATGAATCATAGAAAGTGAGGGAAGCTTCCCAGCAGCACTTCCCTTTCCCTTTCTTGGGATCCTCAGCAAGGTAAGAAAGAAATATAGTGAGATGGAGACAGCATCCAGACCTTCACAAGGAGGTTCCAAAAGTCCAAGGGTGCATTACAGATCTTTAAATCGTCAAGCAATAGAGACCCAGAGCTTGGATCAAGGGTGACTTTCAAGAATGGATGAAGATCTCAAGAAACACATCTCTTGAGCAGGCAGGTACAGAAAGAATCATCATGAATTCAAAAAACAACGTAAAAATGTTTTAGTCCACAACTTCACTATCTTCTGTGTCACAGCCCAGTGTGAAAACCCATCCTGAAAACATAGATACTTCTTGGTTGGCAATTTTTTTCAACTGAAGACACACTATTTGCTTATATTCTATTACCAGAAGGAGCTGGTTTTAATTATTTAAGGCAGGGTAAATTTGTCCCAGTGAAAGTTATTATATGAACAGAAGGATTATTAAACAAAGTAACAATTCAATAAGCATGTTGTAGTAATTATACAAATACTTCACCATGGTCTTCTTCTGAAAAGTGAATTTTTCAAATCAAGGCACTCAGAAAATAACCTATCCACTCCACACACACACACACACACAAAAAAAAAAAAAAAAAAAAAAAAAAAAAGAGAGAGAGAGAGAAAGCATATGTACAGATTCAATTTTTTTTTTTTTTTTTAAATAATTAAGTGTTTTTCACTGAATGCAACATAAGAGATCCCATAGTTTATCCATGCTACTGCAGGAAATAGCATAATATGAGTACATTCACCAATAATATCTTGAAGGAAAGAACCTGACATTCTACTAATGTGTTAACTAAGAGGGTTGGGCTTTTTTACCTTTTTTTTTAATGTATTTGTTGCACTTTGATACATTCTTTTAAAATGTCATAAACTCTAAAATGTATAGAATATTGGAAGTCATTTGTCCTACACATTAAATACAAAAGAAGAGTTGCACAAACTTCATTTCCCAGGGAACATTTGTCCATCTTTTGTGTTTATTCACACTTGTTTGTTTTTGGTTTTTTTTTTCCCCTCTCCCCTCCATCCAGAAATACCATCACTTTTGTCCCTGTATCTAACCCTAGGTTATTTGTATGAAATAACTCTTCTTTATGCCCTATAACCCTCACACGGACAAACAAGAGAAAGGAGTGTAAAACACAGGGTTGCTCAGTGAGGAAATTGTCATACATTTTAGACAAGTAGCATTGTTTTGTAGTTATAAATTACTAAATATTAAAAAAGCATATTATCTCAAAAATTCACCTGTCTGCCACCATTTCTTTAAGTTCTTTCAAAATCTATGCATTTTTAACCTCCATTTATCAATTTTTTTGAACTACACACATTTATTTGTCACAGCTCTGCTTTACCACCTAAATCAGCAAAGTTGTATCTCTTTATTTTGGCTGATGAATATTCTTTCATTTTTCTCTGCCTCCTGTGAGTCATTAAAATATGTAAAAAAAATTTGTTCTTTTTTAAACCCTATACAGAGCCTCAGGACACCTCAGTTTTATGGTGGTGATTCAATGCACAGTGACACTGTGAATTTCTCCCTTCTACAGGGAGAACTCCATTGCTGATGTGATTGCCATCACATAAATGGGACCTTTAAAGTGTGTAATTTTAATTCTGATGATGTTGTAAGGATAACATCAGCTTCTCTCTCCCCACAGGAATGAAAAGTAATGATTTCAGAATAGGAGTAGTTGTTCCATTTATATGTCTTTCAGTAAAGCAGAACAACCTGGATTTCAGCAGGAACAATGCATATTTCATAGAATCATAAAATTATTTGGGTTGGAAGGTACCATAAAGATCATCTCGTTCCAAACCCTGCCATGAACAGGGACGCCTTCCGCTATCCCAAGTTGCTTCAAGCTCCGTCCAACCTGGCCTTGGACACTTCCAGGGATGGGGCAGCCACAGCTTCTCTGGGCAACCTGTGCCTCACCACTTTCATAGGGAAGAATTTCTTCTTAGTATCTAATCTATACACACTTCCTGTCAGTTTGAAGTCACTAACCCTTATCCTATCTCTATAAGCCCTTGCAAACAGTACTTCCCCATTTTTTTTGTATCCCCTTTAGGTACTGGAAGACTACTAGAAGATCTCCTGGAGCCTCCTCTTCTCCAGGCTAAACAACTCTCTCAGACTGTCTTCACAAAAGTGCTCGTCCAGACTTCTGATCATCTTTTTGGTGTCACACTAATATTTTTATTTTTTGAGTCAGACTAATAATTTTTCTTAGCTCTGACTGCAAGGCAGTGCCAGCCCATGAGTCATGAATCCTTACCTGTTTTCTCTTTGTTTACTGGAACAAATAATCCTAAACTGCTCCTTGCTTTCTGCACAGTCTTAGTGAAAGTAATGTCTCTGTTTTTTCCTTTCTACCTGTTTGCCTATGAAGCAGAGTATTGTGGAATAACAGCTTCTCAAAGCCTGACCTCTAAGAGAGTGTTCAGAGAGATTAAGCAGAAGAATTAGTAAACCAGTACAAGTGACACTCTGTCTTAGTCTGTATGGGAAGAAACACCCCTGTCTAAGCTCTACCCCTGAGTTTCTATGACTTTTAACAGCCACTTCAAACCCTTGTCTAGACTCTCAAGATAGCTCTGGTGTGATGAAAATTCTTGCCTGATGAGTGTTTCTGTATAATGCAGACTCATTATGGTGCAAAGTTAGACTCTCCTGGAAAGACATAGCAGATTTTTATCAAGTATTTCTCTGAGAGGTTGGCTCTGGATGGAGACCAGGTGCCCATCAAGCCACTCCATCAGCTGGAGAGAGGGGGGAGAAAATAAGTTGGAAAAAATACGAGTCTAGGAAAAAGCAGTTTAATAAACAAAAAAACCACACATGAAAACAAAGGAAAATAAAAGATTTATTCCCTGCTTCTTGTCAGCAGGAAATATCCTGTGGTCCATGACAACTCAAGGTATATTTTTACTAGCTGCTCAGAACACAGAACACACTTTTTGTTCATGCCAGGAGGTCTGTGTCTTCTCAAAAATATTTTGAGGATTGACAGACCTTCACCAAAATTTGATAGACACTTCTTTAATTTATTATATTCTATCCAATACAGATTAATTATATCTGTATTTAATGATTTGAAATTTTCCAGTTTCATGACATTTTCAAAAATGTAGCATTTTTTCAGTTTATTCAGTGGTGAGAGGCAATGCAACCTTGTGAATCATAGGAAATGTAAGAATGATGCAAGTTCTTTGTTTGAGAAGTTTCTTTAGGTTTCAGTATATACAAAATCAAACCCTTTTCTCCTAGTGACTTAGTGTCAAACTACACTTAAAAATTCACATTTGGCATTTACTAGAACAGTTTTCTGCTTTCATTCCCTGACTTTGGGACTCAAATTCCAATACATAATTCAGGTTTTAGCATTCACAAGACAGCATAAATGAAAACAGAGAAACAGTTAGGTATAATTTTCAGATTCTGATTACATTAAGAAATCTGACCAACCATACCCCTGTGCCATATCTGTTCCACACATGGATGTCTAAACCTAGGAGGACTTCTAAAATGAGAGACAGGTTCCAAAGGGTTGTTTAGAAACCACAAACTGAATTCATATATTTCAGGGAATCAATCAGTGATGCATTTGCCATGGTTCCAAAGGAGACTCTGGATACAGGCTAGGCAGTGAAATTATTCCTGTCACCAGATGCTGTTTGTCTGCTTCTGTGCTCTAATTGCTATCAATAATTAAACACAGGTCTCTGATTCATATGCACAGAGGCAGAGATTCTTAAATTAAACATTTTAAAGTCATTATAGTACATTTTATATGTTCAGCTAAACACTGCACTCAGGCTGATTATGATTAAATACACTGATACCAAATTACATATTGATTCCATAAATATCAACAGATACCCAGAACAAATAAGAAGATTCCTAGTAAATAGAAGGAACATTTTAATTTCAGATGACGAGCAGAAAGCAGCTTATATTTATTTATATATGTTATATTATGTTGTGCATCATGTAAAAAAGATTTCATCTCCCAGTTGACCTGCAGAAAACTCAAAATAATTTCCACCCGCTTGGAAAACAACAAATGCAGACATTGTGATACACCCAAGCTTGTGTGACAGCCACTTGAAAAGCCAAGTTTGAATGCAAATGAAGCTTGCACTTGTTAATCAGTGTGTGTGACAGCCCTGATCTTTTCCAAAGCTATGTCCCCAAAGTTATCCTCACACTCTTTAAATAGAGTATAGTCTGCAGCATGTCTGAAGGGAAAAAAAATGGCACTCTTTGAAACTGTGTTTACCCTTTGGCAGGCTGTACAATGTGATGGCATACTTTCTTATGATGATTGCTATTAGTCATACTGGTGTCCTGCACAAAGGTTTGGCAGACTTTCAAAGAGAGGTGTGATGATGGGCCATCTCTGGTGATTCACTCTTTCCACTCCAACCACAGAGGTCACTACAAGACACTTAACATCATGTTTGTGAAGTACAGATTCTCTGGAGTCTGATGCCTTTGTTCAGACATTATTCATCTTGGGAACTGTTGCCCTCTATTTCCAGAATGTCATGAGTTTCTGTGGCTACTGTTCAGCATGAGAAGAGTTCAAACCACTCAAATATCTCTTGTTGAGGGTGAATTTCAAATGCAAGTCACTATCCAAGGCAAATTCTCTTTTGAAATCTGCATCTAAAATTGCAGATTTCACCTACTCAAAGTTATATTAACTCCCTTTTTTTTTTTTCCTTTTTTTTTTTTTTCTGCTGTTGATAAGCTAACACTCAATAGCTTTGAGAAGGTATAAATAAGGGAAACAGAATCTTCCTGGACAGATGTTACTGAAAGACAATGTGTTTAGTTAGAATTTGAAAGGCCCCATTCTATTTGCAAAACAGCTCACAAAACTAGTTTATCTGTTGCTAGTAGAGTTCCATAAGTGTTAACTCTAGTGAAATATTTGGACAAATGGTATGTCTGAAGTGTAGTGTGTGTCATGACATTTTATAGAGGCTTCACTCTTATACACTGTTGGAGTGGAGTTCTGTAAGTGACTTTCATTTTGAGATATTGGCAAAAAAATCATCATAAAAATTGTGTCATTAAAATTTCTCTTCCTCACACTTTCAGTCTCTCTTCCACATGTTTTCTTATCAGAACAGAAAATCACATCTTCCGAAAAATTAGTTCAGATCCTAAGACCACCAGTGTAAATCAGCAGATGTTTCTAGAGTTAACTGCATTTCTGAAAGGAGCTGTTGTTGCTCAGGATATGAGATAATTTAACTTTATTGCTTGACACGATATGGGTACTTAAACATAATTGTGTCATGTCATTTGCCATTTTAGATGCACTAAGGGTTTATGTACATGCCTCCAGCTGCACTCCAAAAAATGTAGGTTCTTCTTAGGTCCTGTGACATACTGACAAGTCCAGCTGAATATCTCAGATTTCCAGGATGTTGAAAATTGCATTTATGTTGAAGCAAGCTGACTCATTAACACATGTCACTTCTAGTTCATCTGTTGCTTATGGAGTCCCATTAGGTGTTAATTTTCACAAAGTATTTGAAACAGGAAAGTGCCCAAAGTGTCGTAGAACAGTTAATAAAATGAGAAATCTTCAATTAGATTTTGTGTTTGTTTCGTATTGTAGTTAGAGGCACTCTTCTTTTGTTAGACACTTCAAGAGGAAAAACAAGCAAAAATGCAATTAAATATGGATAAAATCCTTAAAAAGCCACAATAACCTTCCTTGAATGACTTTGAAGATGTAAACCTAAAGAACTATGTATTGTCTTAAACCAAAGTTATATTAAATACTGGGATGTTTTCTAATGGCAAACACAGTAATGTATTGCTTTGCAATAGTGCTACCATACAAAAACCACATTTGCCAAAAAAAAATATTGCTGGATTTTCGAACAAGCTGATATTATTGGCCAGAACATCTTAGTTACCTGCTAAATGTTCAATTAACATCATTCATGTTAAATTTTTTTTTTTTTTTTTTTTTTTACAGCTGTTTACAGCTTTACAAGCCCATAATTCTGTGGACTAAAGAATTTTATGTACATACGGTGTTTTGTGCATGGACTGTACACATAGCTAGACCATAGTAAAATATTGTTGAAATGTTTTGGCCAAAACAGCTCAAATATCTCCTGTTATAGGCAAGCTAGAGAAAAAATAATGTGTTTTGTTCCCAGAAAACTCATAGTTAAAATCGTAATAACGCAATTTTCTTTTCACAGCTGCGTGTTGTAATAGAGGCTGTGCATTTGGCAGGGATATGGCCTTAGCAAACTGTCTGAGTCACTTTAATTTGGTCCCTCCCTGGTAATTACTTAATGACAGAATTACGTACATGAGTTCCCTATCTGTTCCTGAAAATGGATTTATCCTATGGATCAGGCTCATGGAATACTGCAGACTGTAGTATTTATAGTATTTTGATTCCACCTCAAAAATCTGAAAAGTGCGTAAGAAACAAAGTTGGACACTAGAAAGAAAAAAAAAATATAATCAGGTAACTTAATAAATTTTTTCTTCTTCTTTTTTTTTTTTTTTTTTTTTTTTTTTTCCCCCCCAGTGGATTAGTGATAGTGAGCTTGCAAACAGAATTAATTTAAAGTTGCAAAGTGAGCTCCCACCTTTGCAGACCTGCAGAAAAACAAAGAAGAAAGATATACTGTGAAAGCTTCAATGAATGGCTTTCAAGCTTGTTGGACATACACTTAATTGTCAAAAATCCACCTGGGGACAAGTCCTGTTTGAGGTGAAAATTCCCTGATGTGCAATGAAGCACAAAATCTCTTCCTTTCCTCCTCCTGTGCTTACAAAATCTGTGGAAAGTTTAGACAGGTGAGATTTGTGATTTCCAAAAACAGGTGACTTTGCCATCTAGTTTTCTTCCTCACTGAGATCTTCCACCTGTCCTATTACCTCTGTCTGGCCACTCATTCTAGAACTACAATCTTAATGAGTTAAAAGATGTGACAAGCTGATAAAGATTTCACCTTAAGAGGTGAGGAAGAACTTTCGTCTGCTCCTCCACAAGACCATCCTTTTTTCTGCCTCATGCTTCTTACCTGCCAAAGGCCACCTACTTCTTTCCTAAACCCTTCCCTAGAATTTCCCATGGTCCTATTTCTTTTTGGCCTGTTCATTATCCAAGAGGCACTACAGGTCATGCCATGAAAGAGGTGACTGGTCGTCTGCCTCTCAGTAGCTGAATTGGCCAGGCAGAATGTGATACTTTTCAGCAGTCGCATGTAATCCTTAGGCTGTATTTTTGTACATCTCAGTTTTCAGAACTTTAATATCTTTCAGATTTCTACTCCTCTGTCCAGTTTGCTTGATATTAGCCAAAGGGTTCAAAAGTTATTGTGAGGAAGAGGACTGACAGAAAGAATCAGTCACAGAGACAGAAGTGGTGCCATCACATGAGGTTTGTCCCCTTAGGAAATCAGATTAAAGCATTGGACACTTTTAGTATTAAGAAATTTGATTGCTGCCCCAGAGAATTTCCTCAGTGAATCTACCAGTTTTCTTATGTGATGGTAGGCACATCACTTCAATCATCTAAGTATGATTTCAAATATGAAATGCAGTGGAGCTGAGCTATGGCAACCAGGCTGCAGCAACAAGGACATGTGCTTTAAAAACACACAAACTACTCTACAGTACTCAGAACTCTGAAAACATGAGTCCTGTGGGACTAGTGAGAAACACTGAATTAAGGACAGACTCATGGCTGAATTTTTCTTGCAGGCATTCAAGAAAACATTTGGGTTCTTGAAGTGACATTTGGGTGAAATTTAGAAGCTGAGGTTTAGGAAAACAGTTCTGAAAGACTGTGTTTACTTTTACTGCTTGTCACCTGAGTGAAACAAGGGTCCTTAGTAAGGTATTAAGAATTTGTGGATTCTGATCATGTGTTTTGCTTTTTAATTTCCAGTGCCTTCTCAAAGCAAAATGCACAATCAATCCTTGAAGAAAACCATTCCATAGAACTGGTTCTCCATCACAGTTTGGTGGTGGGACTGGAAATGGTGGCTGTAGTGTTGCGGTCAGCCACAATGGTAGCAGCAAGAGGTTGTGAGTATCTGCTGGGCTAAAACTCACAATTATGTCCTTTCAGTTCTTACCAGAGCCTACAACCAACCATGTTTTAAACACAGTCCTCTCTCTTACTAATGCTTCTTGTCATGCTTTTCGCTCTCATGAACTCCATAGAGTTAATTCCGTCCTGTTACTGTTTATATCAGCTGACTAGGAGTAACAATCCATGGTCATATGCTTGCACTTACATTATTGTAAGAATATTTTCTTTTGCAAGTTTCCTGTAGGTGCTCAAACAGTACATGTTGTGGCATCCCTCTTTGTAAACAGATTTTACATTAGACAACTGTGTTGTCATTTTTCATTTATTTAACTTTTCTTGGTTGCCATTGGAAAGAGGAGATAGCTAAGGGAAAGACATGCATTATGAGCAACAGGAAATAGATTTATATTTGTCACCTTGTTTTTCAGAAAGGTAGAGACAATGCAATTTCTGTTGAATTTCCTTACAGAAACCATGCCAAGATTAATTCATATGCATGTGGTTAATTAGGCAGAGAACATACTTCCATTACTTTAATTGGAAAGACAAACTTTCCATAAAAGAGCCAGGCAAATAAGATGAGGCTGGAGGGCCCAGGTAGATCTGTACTGACACATAATCCGGAATAGGTTTCATATACTTAAGTCCAGCTTTTGGTGGTTGTGTTATGTGTCATCATATTTGGACCTGTAATCAAACTATTTGTTGTGCTTTCTCAGATAAGTCATTCCACTGAAATATTGCCCTTTTCTAAAAGAATCGGTTTGTGGGACACTTTATAACACCTGTCAGATGATGGTGGAAACTTTTAGGCAAAACATGATTGCCATTTTAAGCATGGGATTATAATAAAGATCAAAAGCATATGAACTAGATACCTAAATTAAGATCTTATTCGGATTCCAGAAAAAGGTGATAATCTAAAATCTTGCCTATTTTTAGTGTGGACTAATTTGGTTTTACCATTGCATCCATGTTGTACACAATGAAATCTTGAGGATCATTGAAAAAATCACTTTAACATGTAAGTCCTTCCCATAAGTCCTCCTGCTACATCCCAGTGTGCCTCTCCTTTGCACCTGAAAATTTGAGGAAGTCTGTCTTAGGGGAATACAGAGAAAATAGTTAATGTTATAGAGGTGACTGGGTACTGTAAGAATGAGTGTCTAAGTAAAACTTCCAAGAAAATCCCTTTTTTGAAGACCAAGGTTAGATTAGCATCTGGTAAGACAGACCTGGGGCTAAATATGGCACAACAAGCAATAGCTACTGCTCATAAATTATGTACTGCCCATTCCAAGTAAGTTACTGTTTCTGTGGATTAATGGCATTTTATATAGTA
This sequence comes from Xenops minutus, assembly GCA_035221455.1. Taxonomy (NCBI): domain Eukaryota; kingdom Metazoa; phylum Chordata; class Aves; order Passeriformes; family Furnariidae; genus Xenops; species Xenops minutus. The sequence continues at coordinate 68,501,534 of JAWWEE010000085.1, read as the reverse complement.
TTTTGAAGTGTATAAACATGCATGAGACAAGTAAATTCTGTTCACAAATAACCTGGACTCTAAATGTCTGAATATTGAGTGTTGTATTGTGCAAGAATTGCTGAGACTGTTATGTATACCTATTATTTAAATTCCAAGATAAGTATTGAGAGTTTTCTACTCTAAATTCCATTAATGTAGAACCTCCTTCTATGAATCCAGTTGAAAATTACTCAGGAAACCTGAGTAAGGCCATGGATATTTCCAACTCTTACAATATAATGAGAAAATTCAAAAAGATTGTTTTAACTGGTAACTTTAACACTGCAAAATTTAGGGGAATTTAAATCTCCCTACTTGGGATGTTATTAAATGCCAGAAATGTAATGTAGATTGCACAGTAAAACATTGGGCATCATCTGAAAGCATAATAGTAGAGGATATTTTCTGTCTGCTGCTTATTACAATGAAAAACATCAAAAAATATATAAACTTATTTCGTGCTACTTCTTATTGAATTGAATCAAATTCATTGTTCCATTTTTCTAGCAATATGTCTCTGTACCTGAGAGAATTACCTTCTTAACCCAAAATCTTGTGAGAGAATACAGAAAAAACCCCTTTGTTTATCCTTTTAAACAATGTGAGTACTTCTAGATTTCAACATAAAAGGTCTGGACTGCTACTTTCCTACCTTTTTTTCCTGTTGTTCTTGTGGAGGTTTTGGGGTGTTTGTTGGTTTTTTTTTTGTTTGTTTTCTTTTCTTTTGTGTGTTTCTGGTTCTTTTGTTCTTGTTGTTGTTGTTGTTAAATATTACAGCAATTGTCTTCTTTAAACTTGTCTGCATAAAGTGAAGCAGAATTGTAGTTGTAGTTTCCCCTTTTGGCTTGTCAGCCACTTGCATCATTACATTATTAATTTTTTCATCCTTTCTGTCCTACAGAACTGAACAACCTATTTTTATTTTTTTTTTTCCTTTCCTTCTTTCATTCTCTTCACTCCTTGTGCTCTGCTTTGGAATTAGTTTGCAATAAAATTTGCCCAATTTCAGGCTTCAGATTTTATCCACATCACATTTTAGAAAATTTTACAGATGCAATGAAGAGTAAATCTTCATTTATATGTATTGCTGGATAGTGTGTGAATCATTTGGATCCATCAACGTACAGGATGTACACCAGGAAGAAATAATCACAGAAATAGAGGAGGAAGGTACCCACTTTCTTACAACACTGAGGAATTGAGCTCTTCACAATTTGGCAGTATCATATGGATGAAAAACAAAGAGCTCCAGGCTGATCACTTACACTCATACACTTCACTCTTCATAGCACTGATGTAGAAATAATTTGGCTCAGAAAACCTAATGCTATATTTAGTTAAATGAAAGCACTTCTCATAAATGCTTTCATCTGGATGGCACACTTGGTTTTCATCTACAGCTTCCATTTACTTCTGTAGTAGCTCCAGAAACTCCACCCCACCTTAAAAAAATTTAGATTTTACTGACACTGTATTTCAGTTTTTCACTTGATGTGTTTCTCTTCCCCAAAGAGCACATGGTGTGTCAGGGAAACATTACTTGGAAGAAAAAGCAATATGTATCAGTATGACATCAGATTTTCAATTAATTTTAGGAATCTTGATCTTTAAAAACTAAACTCCACACATTATAATATTAATTTGTATGCTTGCATTAAGGTATAGTAGCCTTAAGTCAGAGCTTTCAGATTTGATGAAGTTATACTCTAATTGAAGAATATTTCAGATCAAATACTTAGATTAAATATTTAGGATCAAATATTTACTTCTGGATATGGATTTTTACAGGTTTGGTTTGGGTTTTTGTTTGTTTTGTGTTTTGTTTGTTTGTTTGTTTGTTTGTTTTGTTGGTTTTTTCCCCTTAAAATACTTCTTTCTTCTTCCCCTCCTCTGTTATCCAGCGTGACTCCAGTTTCCTGTCTTAAGCATGTCTTATGTATTTATAACAGTAAATGTTGTAGCATTTGTACAGTTAAACTCTACAAATGTTAATAACAATACTTTTACTTAATTGTACCATATAATTCTTGAAGTCCAGACAAAAGCAGTCTTAAGAATTAATGTGGTATACAATGCATTAGTTGTCCTTGCTAAATTCCTTTAGTCTGAGTTTCAGAGAATTTTTTCAATGTTTGAGCCTTTAAATATTGACCTGCCTGCTGGAGTGAAGCACTTATAGATGTAATATTCAATTGCTGTAGGTACTAAACCAAAGAACAGCTTGGAAGGAAGATGAGAAAATGCATTTCCATCCTTTGTGGGTTGCCTTAGGCACCACATTTGAGTTGCATGTTTATTTTCTGACAGTACATTATTACACTGGAAAGTTATCAATATGTCCATTTCTTCCTTTAAACGATGTTGTTTAGGATATTGCCACAAGAAATAAGAGCATAGAAAAGACTTGAATCTGGTTACAAACTTGCCCAGGGAATTGTCTAATCACTGGTGTCCTTGAAGAAAATAAGATTTTCTAGATGCTTTTGTCCAGTGCATTATTCTGAATGGATATAAAACAGGTGAGTGAGATAAAAAAATTAATTAGGTACTTGACTTCTTCATATACCAGGGCAAGTGTTCTTGACCATGGCCAGAATAGAAAACATTTTACAGAAAGTCCTTTTCATTGTTTTAAAGTTTCTTAAGATGTTTCCAGTCTTAAGCATAAGTTCATCAGGGATTTCAAGGTCTGAATTTTAGATTAAAGCTCATAAAACTGGAGTTAAATGTGACTTAAGCACTTAAATCCCTGGGTTTGCATAGCTTTCAGTCTTTTTATTTATTCAATACATAAAAACATGAAAGGCTTGTCTTTTAATTAAAGCTGAGATTTCTAGAGAAGTCTGAATGAATTAGGTAAGAAACAAAAATTAATTTGAGCCTTCTAATGTCATAAAATTCTCACGAATGTCCTCTTGTCCTTACTTAGTGATACTTTTTTTTCTTTATTTGAGTAATACTCTTAATTGTTAATTCTAAGTAATAGGTAAAAGAGTTTCCTGACATAAATAACATTCTGATTCTGTCTCCTACTGTCAGAATTTTTGGTATTGAAACCTTTATTTGAAGAGGAAATTATATTTTCTTTTCCTCAACAAGCAGAGGTTACCCAGCTGAAAGAGTATTCTATCTCCTGAGGTATCTATAGACCTGGCTGAAAGCATAAAAGCTATTCTGACTCACATGGATTACAGAGCCTGTAAAACATATACAGGCACAGCAACTTTACCAGCTCACACACACTACCATTCATGAACCTTAACCCATTGAAATCAGCAGAATCTAGCTGTTATCAAAATAAAACTGTCAACTGAAGTGATATATTGTCTGAAAAAAATTATCTTAAAAATACAGAACTAAGGTAGTAAATAGTACAGGAATTCTTAGTAGCTGTTCCCTGCAAAGCCAAAGTCTGTATCTTGACACCTTATTACACAAATGTGCATATAATCCCCAGAGATCTGACTTTCTAAAGACTGTGGGTGCCAGTTCATACAGATTGAGATCTCTCTGAAGTCTTTGATAAGAAAAATTAATTGCGACAGAGAGGGCCTTTCTTTTTCCCTCTCTTCATACACCATGTCAAACTGCAGAGAAGTCTTACAAATTAAAAAGGAAAAGAAAATAAATGTCATTGTGTACTTAGCAAAACATCATGCAAGCTCCCTCAGTTCCAAAGAGATGACAACATTGTTAGTTCTTGGAAGAACCTTGTCATCAGTCAAACAACCAGTGATTCTTCCTCAATACAAAAATCTCTGTTAAATGCCTAAAATTATATCCTTCACTCAATCTTACAATCTCATCAAGACAATGACCTGTATAGTGCCCCTATAGAGAAGAAAAATACATGTTTATTTGTTTGTTTGTTTGTTTTTCTTAATAAATAAGTGCAACAGTAACTGTGGACTCCTCACATAGTCTTAGGAATGGAGTGCTGCCCTAAAACTACCATACCAAACTTTATCCTTGAAGAATTCTAAGGGTAGGTCATCCATAACATTTCTGGGCAATCTGTTCCAGGGGTCCCTGGGGCATGACTCAGTTTTTTGTGCTGAAAGCGTTAATTTAGACTTGACTGACATAGCTGTCGGTGAGCTAGGGAATTTCCTTAGGTGTTTAAATGGCATAGTATTATGACATTTGAGGCAGCTTACCTAGACGAACCACTGTAGTAGGCATCTCCACCCCACCTTCAGCTGCTGCTCCAGGTTTGTACAGATGTCCTGTTCATCCTGTCTTGCATTCACTAGTTCTATATGAAAGTCTAGGGTATTTCAGTGACTCTAGATGCATGCTTAGAAGAAATTCAGCAAAGTCACAAATTGAGAAGAATTCATCTCTTGTTTTTGTAGACCAGAAATTAGGTGTCTAGTTGTGGTGCATGAGTTAGAGAATGATTCAGTTACCAAAATCCATATCTCTTTTGCCATTTCAGAAACTCTGTGACATCTGGTGTATCCACATGGGACTGGTAAATACAGTCCAGAAATTGTACACCATTCTGCAGCAGAAACTGGAGGTCATACTGAAGTATTTCAAGTAGCACTAGACACTAAAGTGCATGAGGCTGAATTCAATAACAACCTAGGGAAGAACTGTAAGTCTCTAAGGCCAAACAGGCATCAGGCTGAGTCTTCAGGTGACACATCCAGGCTTGTCTTTCTGTGTGGGGCACCCAAAGACATGCATTTATGCATTTAAGAAACGTCAAAAGGTGATAGATGAGACAGGGAGGGTTGTTAAGCCCTTTCGGCTGTCTAATTATGGAGCTAACTGAAGTGGAAATTAAGCAGAATATGGCCACACAAAGCCTTTGTAGATATCTTTGAAGTTGTTTGATTTTCACAAGCACTGAATGCTCTTCCATCCCTAAAATCAGGTTCTGGTATCAGTGTTCTTGCTGAGATTTTTTATGTAAGCATGGCTGAAGGGCTTGATTTTTATAGGTCCCAGATAGTATTAGTTAATGTCTATACTTTGGCACCTGGCAACTGCAGAACTCAAAATTATATGCTATTTTTGAAAATGTTAAACTGTCTTTAAAGCCCCAGGAAAGCATTCTACGGAGAAGGAAAAGGGCTGTTTCCCCAGCTTCACCTCAGAGTTTTATTTTTAAATGCTGTTCCACTTTTAGTGTGGAGGGGAAACTTGTTTAGAATAAATTAATTTTGGAGTTTAGTATTTTTCTTTTTTTTTTTTTTTTTGTTGTTGTTTTTTTTTTTTTTTCTGGTTTTGTTTGGGCTTTTTTTGTTTGTTTATTTGTTTTGAAGGGAGAGGATTAGATTTTTCTTCACACAGCAGCTTTGGGATCTAAAGAACAGTAACAGTTCATTTGTGGATGAGGGTCCACCTTTTTCAGCCCCGTGTTTTTTTTGAGTACTATCTGCTTTGGGAAGTGTACAGACTGTCACTAAGCAACCACACTTGCTCTTCTTGGAGTAGCAGGATAATGCTCCGTGCATGCATGTGCTCGGGTAACCTGATTTTCAGACCACAGAAGGTCTTGTTGTGATACAATCAGAAAGATCACATACTGTGATTTTTTTTTTTTTTTTTTCAGATGATCTATCCATTTCAATTCAGTGCAGGCAAAATCTGAACCAGCTTCTTTTAGTGTTCTGTCTCTGAGTTGAAAATATTTGAGATCATTGTTTGTCGTGGACAGTAAAGGAATAATAGCTGGACAGCATACCTAGTTCAAGTTTATACTGCAAAGTCTGCTAAAAACAGTGTGAAGTTTTACTGAAGTATACAGGATGTTTTCTTAGAACAGAGGGAAATCTGAAGAACTTGCTGCCACTAAAATGAAAAGTCATTGCTATTGCATGGGACTGAAATGGCAGGCAGTCACTTAATTGATTTAGAAACACAGAAGGTTCACATGATTATTTTCCCTCTGGCCACTTGTCAGAAGTGTAATGAAGCAGCAGTGAACTGGTTACGTATCTTTGTGTTTGTACTACCTACATGAGTGTATGTTCTTCGTCGGGTGCTGATGGGTCTAAGATGTACACTAGATGGTGCTTGCACAACGCAAGGAGCAAATGTGTATCTGTCTCAAGATGTGTCAGCAACTCAGTGCTCCACCTCCTTCTCGAGTATTTTCTGTGAGGAGCACTCTGTTCCATTAAATATTAAATACAGAAGGTTCACAAGCAATGTAAAAAAAAAAAAAAAAAAAAAAAAAGCCTAAAAAAACCCTTCTAATTTCACTGACAAATGTAATAAAGAGATAAATTACCTAATTTTCATATCTATATATATTTTGCACATGTTTATGTATATCACAGTCTTGGCAGTTTCAAATTTCTAAAGACAGAGACCTGGTATTATAAAATCTTTTTTTTATATTGTTTTGAAGTGATACACATGCACATGTTTGCACAACACAAAATGCCATTCAGGTCTTAACTGGTGTCTAAAATATGGTATGAACTATAATGAATTTTTGAAAAGAAAAAAAAAGTTTTTGTAAAAAAATCTTCCCCATTTCATCATCATTGTCCTCAAAAAGAAAAAGAAAGAAAAAGAAAACCCCGACAATGAATGCTGAAGGAAATTGTTTCTGTGAGCTATATAAAGACATACAAATTGTGTAAATATATCCTTGGAACATAGGAAAAGGAAAAACAGAATAAAATCTGAATCAGTCATTTTTATATTTCCACATGGTCCATAAATTATGTATATTTAAACAAAGGAAGTATTGTGCTTTATAAATAAATAAATAGATAAATAAATAAATAAATAAATAACTTCAAAAAATTATTGACAATAATTCAACTGTCAACATAATTTATGTGTTCAACATATCTCTGCTCAAATAGGATAAACACACTACCAAGGTATATCATATATTGATTCTCAGTCTTTTGTTTTTGGAGTCTAGGCACAGTAACTTCTTACAATAGTCTAACATTCCAGTTGAACATGATTAGCTCCAAATTTGTTCCAGGATCTTGTTTATTTCAGTCCTGTGTGGAGGCTCGTATACCTGGAGTGTCTCAAATCAAATGTAATTTCCTTCAATGGATGTACATTTTAAGCAAGGCTGGATTTTGGACAGAGAAAAGGAAGAGGATAACAAGGATGAGGGAAGGAGGACTGCCAGAAAGAAGAGAGAAGCTAAACCAGAATTACTTTGGTTGGTGCCAACAAGTGAACCCAAAGATTCCAGTTAAAATTGTGTTGCTAAAACATATTAATTAAAAAAAAAAAAAAATTAAACATCAATTTCTTCATTCTTCTCGAGTTCATTCTACTGCAGGTGTTTTTAAGTGGTGACAAGCTATACCATGTGCTTTTTTAAATGGAAAGAGATATAAAGAGGATTAGTGTAATGGGCATGGTTGTTCCTGAAAGAGTTATGTAGATGCATACCCAGACCAAGTTGTTCAAGGTATAACAGAAACAGATAAGCATAAACATTATTAACCAACAGGTTCTCAATCCTCACTATATGTCAGGCACTTCATTCAGCTGTGTTTTGACACTATGTTGACATGAAGGGAGCCTAAGTAAGTTTACTGATGATACTAAATTGGGAGGAGCTGTTGATTTCCTCAAAGGCAGAGAGGCCCTGAAGAGAAACCTCAACGAATGAGATAGATGAGCAATCACCAATCATAGGAAGTTCAACAAGAGAAAAATGCCGAATTCTGCACCAGGGATGGGGCACCCCTGGATGAACAGAGTGGGGAATGAGATGCTGGAAAGCAGTGCTGGGAAAGGGCCCTGGGGGTCCTGGTCAGTGGCCAGTTGGTCACGAGTCAGCAGTGCCTGGAGCCAGGAGGGACATCCCTATCCTGGGGGGCATCAGGGCAGGGAGAGGATTGTCCTGCTCTGCTCTGCACTGGGGCAGCCTCACCTGCAATAGTGGGACAATTTTGGGCACCACAGTATAAGGAAGATATTAAGCCATTGAAGAGAGTCCGAAGGAGGGCAGTGAAGACAGTGAAGGGTCTTGAAGATAAGCATTTGAGGAGCAGCTGAGGGCACTTGGTGTGTTCCGCTAGAGGAGACTGAGGGGAGACTTCATTGCAGGGACAACTTTCTGGGGAGGGGCAGAGGAGGGGCAGGCACTGATCTCTGTTATGTGGGGATCAGGGACAGGATGCTAGGGAATGGTCTGAAGCTTTGTCAGAAGGGGTTTAGGTTGGGTATTAGGAACAGGTTCTCCACCCAGAGGGTGACTGGGGACTGGAACAGGCTCCCCAGGGCAATAGTCCCAACATCTAGCCTGACAGAGTTCAAGAAACATTTGGACAATGCTCTCAGGTTCAATGTGATTCCTGAGGTTGTCCTGTGCAGGTCCAGGAGTTGGACTTTGATGGTCCTTTTAGGTTCCTTCCAACTCAAGATATTTTATGATTCTATGATTCCATACCTTTTTTTTTTTTTTTTTTTTTTTTTAATGTGAGGAGCTTCACTGACTTCACTGCTTTAAAGTGGAACAAGACATGCTAGTTTCCAAGAGGCTGACCATGGAGCAAAGACTATGCCAGACAATGTCTGCATCTGGATTTTGTTATTTAGAAAAGCAACAACACCTGTTTCTCACTTATGCAAAAGAATTAGCAGTTTGGCTCCAGACTTGGCTGCTCTGCTTCCTTTTGAATCCAGGAGGAGTCAGATGCCAGGTGCTGGCTTTTGCAGCTCTGTTTCATCAGCAGGTAGCTTGGATTATTATATGCTGTAGCAGCTCTACTTTCAGGCAGCCCTGCTTTCTTGTCCTGTTCCCACCCATTCCTCTTGCCTGCCAGACTGCCCCTGCCTCCACACCATACTCTCAGTTCACACTGGCAGATGGACACCTAAACCAATAAAATCCAGAAATATCCAAGCAAAGTCATCCCTTTCCTAGACCTGCACGAAGGCCAAGAGGATTTCCAAAGTGTGGGCTGAATGTTTTTGTGGGGGTGGATGGTGGGAGGAAGCACAGAGGCGGCACAGGGACAAGTCACATCCGGAGTTTTAATGACTCAAATTCAGTAAGTGTATCAAGTTAGTCATAGAAAAAAATGCGTGCCCTGCAGTTGGAGCTGAAGTGTCTGGACCGTCTCAGGTTGGCAACTCTTTCATGTTGTTGTAACATGTCCAACTGATAGTTAATTAAGCACATAAACAGATTTCTCCCCCAGCAAAAGAGGCACACCCATGTATTTCAGAAGGTGCGCTGAATCACAGACATTAGCATTTCACTGTCCGTGTCCGATGAACGGGGGGAGCTCATAACCTGCAACAAGGCAGTTAAAATAATCAATGAGTGCGTGTTCAATCCTGAGGAAGGGGGGCCGAGGGGGGAGGGAGGGAAGCAGGGAGAGAGAGGGAAGAAGGGAGGGAGGGTGTGGTGGCTGGGGGGGGAGGGAGGGAGGGGGGAAGGGAGGCGGGAAAGGTGCTGATTTCAGCCCTGTAGCGTCAGGATTGCGTCAATTTGGGTTTCAACCACGTCTTTAGTCTCAGAGCAGAGCTACTCAGAAGAGCCAAAACAGGAAGGGGGTTGCAAATCAGTGTGCAAAGGGGAGGACCGAAGGCTCCCCTCCCCCCTCTCCTCCAGTCCCCTCACTGCCTTCTTCTCCACTGTCCCCACCGCTCCTGTCTCGGGGTTTTGGGTGTTGTTTTTGTTGTTCTTTTCTTTTTTCTTTCTGTAATACATTTTTTTTTTCCCCCAACTGCGCTGGAAAAGACTGTTATCCCGGGCTCTGTGAGAGCCGGGGGGACAGCAAGGCACTGCGTTTGGTGCTCCGGACAGGTCTCTTGACATCCGGGGAGGCAGACCCCTCTCCCCTGGACCGCGCCTCCAGCACCGCGGACCGCGCCTCCAGCACCGCGGACAGCGCCTCCAGCACCGCGGACAGCGCCTCCAGCACCGCGGACAGAGGCTCCAAGCCCCGGGCAGCGGCTCAAGACCCGCGGACAGAGGCTCAAGACCCTCGGACAGAGGCTCAAGACCCGCGGACACCGCACGCTGCCAACATGGCTCCGATCGCGGACAGCCGCCAGCAGTTCGGTGAGTGCATCCCTAGCCCCGAATGCCCATCCTGGGGGCCGGAGGCTCTTCTCCTCCCCAGTAGAAGTGTAGTCTGTGCTGAGCCACCCAGTGCCTCCCAGCTCGCAGCTTGTTGGGAGGAACCTGCCCCCCACCACACACATCTAGCAGTTCTGTTCGAACTTGTGTGAAATTGCTTTTTCTCCCTTCTCTCTCTTCCCTCCTCCCCACTCCCCCTGCCAGGACCTGCCAAAGTCCTGGAAGAGATAAGAGGTTTGTGTAGGTGCATTTTTGGATGTGAGAGATTTGGGGTTGTTTCCTGTGTCTTGGTTAAAGTAGCATGGCTTCAGAGTTAAATTATGCAAATGCATACTGTGCCACACAGAAAATCTCTGTTCAAGCCGTTGTTGGAATAATTGTCATTCCTTTTTTTTTTCCCCTGTAGGTCAATCATTAGTTAAAGTGAGAGGTAGTCTTGCAAAAGACACTATTAGGAAGATGAAACTGCAGGATTTCTGTGTTTTTAGCTGAACAGCTGCATCTGGAGCAAACTGGGTTCGTTGAGAATAGCAAAGATGACAATGAACTTTTCAGTACTGTCATTTCTATGCACTGGATGTAGTGTGATACCAGAAGTTTAAGAAACAGTCATTTATGTGCATTATTAAATGCATACATTAATTGTTTTACTCAAAACAGCAGTAAGTGGAAATGTTTCTGAACTCTGCTTTAGAAATATTGACTCTAGTGTACCTTATATTTGCTTTAGCTGTGTTTTGATTCAAGGATCATTCCACTGGCTTAAGTGAAGAGAAACCAGATTTATAACACATAACTGCATTAATAACTTCTCCTAGAATCAATAGGTGATGCTTCCTATAAATGCACTGCCTTGAATGTTAACCGATTGATTTACATTATGACAACAGCAAGAAATTCAAGTTGTAACATAACTAGTTGTAAATATAAAACCATTTTAGTTACTGTTTCATCTTCTTTCCTATTCCACCCACTTGATATTTCTAACCACACTTATGACATCATGCTTCTCTAATTATTTATTTAAGAAAGATAATTAATATTTTAAACATTAAATTGATTCTACTACTGCTTTCAGTACTTGTAGAATTAAAGTAGAACATAATATCCATTACTAAAAAAAGTCTATAATCTCATGAGGAAGTATTATAAATGTGCAAATCATTCTTAAAAGCTATTAAAGTATTCTGATTAGTTTTCAATTTCTTTTAAGATTCTTCTTTTTACCATGTATATTTAAATTTCTGAAGCCCAGGGAGTTCCTGAAACTCAAAGCCATGTGCTTAACTTAGGAAAAATACTTTTTGGTTATGTATATGATTTTCAGTAATTTCATTAAGTTTTTACAACTAGGTATATAGACAGATACAGCTTGTAGGTGTAAGGAAAGTGACACAAATATTGTCAGAGAAATTAATAGCCAGGCCTGATCTTTTCTGTGCGGGAACATTATGTCCTACTTTGTTCTGATAGTATTGTGGTGGATTTTTTTCTGAATCATCCCACTAAAACACAGAGATAAAGAGGCAGTGCCTATCTGTCCAGCTTTTACCTGGAGGAAGCTGATTTAGTGATATGTAATGGGCTGATAGTTTTGTTTTACTCATCCGGAACGATCATTTGCGAGAGAACCAGAACTGTTACATAATTGCCTTTATGCATAAACAATGTCATTCCATTAATATTCTCCTGGACATCCGCTGTTGCAAGGAATAAAGATTAAGCTCCAATTGTTACATTGTGTGAGGTTTAAACTCATTTAGTAATGTTACTTATGGGCAAAATTGGATTTCCAATTAGATGTGCTCATTTACCTTTCGATGCATGCTTTGAAGAGCTAATGATACTCTATATGTAAGTAATGTATCCACATGGCAATGAAGGTTGTAGCACTTGCTCAGGTTTCCCTTTATTCAGTTGAAGTATAGGACTCATGTTCAGGTAGAACAGAATTATGTTTTAATGTTTTTCTTACATACTCCTAAGAAGAACTGACTCTTTCTGTAAACTGACCATTAACCTTTGATTCATAGTGTCTTAAATTCAAAGTTTAGGGGTTATCAATGATACACATAGAAGGCTTTTTTCAGCTTTAAACTCACATGTGACTACATAATGTCACATCCATCTGGAAAAGACACTTGGTATATAATTATTCTAAATTTTCTTGATAGACTTCCTCCTGCAAAGTATTGAAAATCCCAGTGAAACTGTTGAGTGCTATAACCTCCAATTAAACTCACCTCTTTCAAGAGATACCTCCAGGCAATTATGGGATCAGACCATAAAAAATGAGTTAATTGAGTGTACAAAGTATTTTAGGAAACAGTATGAAAAGCAGATGATGTATCTATAAGTAATGCATATTTCAGAAAATGTTTTATCTAATCAACAAAGCCCCATAAACTCAAAGCTAAAACCTTCTGAGGGTTGGTATTACTCACAAACATATAAACTCAGAAACTACACATAAAAGGTTGAGATAGTTGAGAAATTATGAATTTCTCAATTATGAGTGATTATTATTAGGATGGGAATAGTATTTTTCTCCCTAACACTTCGTGTATGGAAAAATACTAGCTTAACAAGCGTGCCTTGGTGTGGAACTGCACTCTTATGCCTGCAGGTGGCGAGCAATATGTACAACGCACTTTCAGTCTGTTGATCCTGCTGCTGTTACTGTCTTATATCAGTTTGTTTTGCTACATTTTTGCTTTATTAAATATCCCACAGAGTCTAAGGCATTGCTGCTTATGTGCTTGTTCCTATTTATTTGATTTGCAGATGAAATTCCTACAGTGGTTGGCATCTTTAGTGCATTTGGCCTTGTCTTCTCTGTCTCCCTGTTTGCTTGGATCTGCTGCCAACGCAAATCTTCCAAATCCAATAAGACCCCTCCATATAAGTTTGTCCATGTTCTGAAGGGTGTTGATATTTACCCCGAGAATCTCAACAGCAAGAAGAAATTTGGAGCAGATGATAAAAACGAGGCAAAGAACAAATCAGCAATGCCAAAGAATTCTCTCCATCTTGACCTGGAGAAGAGAGATCTAAATGGCAACTTCCCCAAAACAACCACAAAAATGCAAAGCTCTCCAGATCTTGAAAATTCATCTCCTAAACATTTTGCAGAAAGGAAGAAAGATTCAGTATCCCCTGATAGTTTAAAATCCATCACTTCCCTGTCATCTGAAGATAAACAAGATAAGCTAGGAACTCTGTTTTTCTCCTTAGAGTACAACTTTGAGAAAAAGGCATTTGTAGTGAACATCAAAGAAGCTCGCAGGCTGCCAGCAATGGATGAACAGTCAATGACTTCTGATCCCTACATCAAAATGACAATCTTGCCTGAGAAAAAGCATAAGGTGAAAACCAGAGTGCTGAGAAAAACCTTAGATCCAGCTTTTGATGAGACTTTCACATTTTATGGGATCCCCTATAGCCAAATTCAAGACCTAACACTTCACTTCATGGTCTTGAGCTTTGACAGATTTTCCAGAGATGATGTCATTGGAGAAGTCCTCATTCCCCTCGCTGGAATTGAACTCTCAGAAGGAAGGCTGCTCATGGACAGAGAGATCATCAAAAGAAATGTTAGGGTAACATATTATTTATTTAAACTTTAGAAGTGTTGTGCTAGTGCTAGCTATGATTCTTAGGTAATGCTGCCACAATTTTGGAAAGAAAAGTAGAAAAGCTCTCCATGTGATTCATGGAGATGCTTTTGTAATGGCAGTGTGGGGAAGCCATTACACAAATGTAATTAAAACAAAACCAAAACCAAAGTAAAACAAAACAAAACATTACAATGAGCATGTTGAGAGAAATTGTTAGTGTCCTAAACTCTAATTGCTTATTCAGCTGGTCCAGCAGGTTTGAGTGGGCTGATTCGTGTTAGGTCAAGTGGCCTTAATCCACACTAATTTGCTTTTAGTTGCTTTTATATGGAATAATACAAGTATATGTGTATTTTTCCCTTACTCTTCCCTCCCCTTTTGTATTTGATATCATTCTCTCTTAAGTTGTCCTGAAGTCAATGTAAATTTTTCATTTCAAATACATGAGTTGCGTAGAAGATTCTTAAAGAATGTAGATAGTCTTAGTTAGGGAGTTGGAACCTATTAGAGACCATATTGTTGATGCAGTAGTCTGTTTTTGCAGTTTGGTTATGTTACTACATTCTCTCCCATGAACTGTGACAGGGGCTGCAGCCTTACTAAAGATAGCAAGACATGAGGGAGAAGCCAAAGTCTTACTGAAGTCAATGGCAAAACTTACTGACTTCATTGGGATAAAAATATTTCATAACCTATTGTTTCATTTCAGAATATAAAGATCATTTACAGCCATCAGAGCTGAAAGACAGAAACGTACACACATCACACACACTCCTCTTAATCTCTGCTAAGGAAGTGAAATGTGTATTGACTTTCAATTTGATTGTTTTCAAAGAGCAAGCACACTGCCAAATCAAATAAATGTCTACTAGACAACATACTTATAAATAATACTTTTGTTTTGCAAGTCTATCACTATATTACAACAAATATATTTGCATTATTTTATTTTGTGAGAAGAAGGAAAACAAAAGAAACAAAAAAAGCTAGTACCTTCTCTACCAGAAAATCCAAAAAGTTATCAACAAAATAAACTAATGCAAATTCAAATTTGATAATCATAGACAAAATCTTTAATCTCACTTTTATTTCATGTGTATTATACTGTTTTAGAAAGTGTCAGGGGATAAGATTTCACTAACAGTTTGAATCCTTTCAGTTTAAAATATTTTCTTTTTATTTACCTTTTTTAATTCCACCCCCCCCCCCAAACCTATATAGAATTTTGTTTTATTTATTTTTTTTTGTTTCCTCAGATTTTTTTTCCCCTCAGGATTTATGATTTCAGTTCTACCCTCTGAAGTCAATGATGCCATATCAACCTATATTTTCATTTATTTATTATTTATTTTTGTTCAGTCTAATAGCAAACCATAAGAAAAGTTATATAACTACAGTAGAGGCAAAATTATATTTACCATGTAAAGCTGCACAGTTCCATGTGTTATACCTTTTTGTACAGTTTCAAAGCATACACTTATGTGACATGTCATAAATCTTCTTAATTCTGTCAATATAATTGCTTATAAACAGTTTTCTTTCTCTTTTATTTTTTTTTTTTCCTTTACTTTCCTTAGAAATCATCTGGGCGTGGAGAACTGTTGGTGTCTCTCTGTTATCAGTCTACAACAAATACACTCACTGTTGTTGTTTTAAAAGCCAGGCATCTACCTAAATCTGATGTGTCAGGATTATCAGGTAATGGCTTTAATAATGAATATGCCCTAAGAATATAAAACAGAATGAAAGAAGACAGCTGAAATATGGAATTTTGAAGATGAAAAATATTCCATAAATGCAGAAATGGTGTTTCTATTATTTACAACCTATTCATTTTATTTGTATCTAGGTCAATGTTTTATTTCTAGGATGTGTATTTTACAAATCTGTTCTTCAATCACATTAAAAAAAAAAAAAAAAAAAGTGACATCTGTTAGCAATGGAAACCAATGAGTTTTGTGATTGTCTTGAACAGAATCCACCTGCCATAAGTATGGGATGTTTTTTGCAGATACTAAAAGCTTTTATTTATGACAAAAAAATCAGTTTATTTGCAGAAGATCAGTATTGAGTGAGATCATCATTAAGTTTCTCTCAGCTTTCCACCAAGAAAAACAACCAGTTACATCTGTTTTGAATTTGGAACACTGAGCACTATCATTTCTTTGGCAAGGTAAAAAGGTGAACTACGCCAGTGCTGGAAGCAAGGTGTAATGTAACACCCATACTTTATCATGATCCAAACTTAGGGTTCATTAAGATGGATCAGGTCTTGCCCTCTCCTCTCCTTGTCTTCTGACACTTCGCTTTGAGTGGAGCCTCCTTTGAAACCAATTCTAGAACTGCATTTAGATGCACAATAAGTCTAGATAATATAATGACAGTAAAAAAAATATTGCCCAATATAAAAGGATAAGATTACTATACAAAAACAATAGAACACAAGAAAGGACAACTGTAGCACATTTGTTGCTGATTCTTTAGAGAACAGATAGTCTTTCATTTCACAGGACTGTTTGAAAGAAGCAGAAGATGAAGTAGTTTGGGAAAATTGGGTAATAACTACTACAGCCAATAATAGAGCTTTTCTATTTCTCATACAGAGAAATACTGCAATTTATCTAGAAATTAACCTATTCTGGATCCAATGCTACAAAGGTATAGATAATTGCCATCAAATTCCATTTAAATCCTCCTTTTGATGTCATTTTTTTTTTCACATATCAGGAGGAGAAAGGATACAAATTGACCTCAACAATTTACTCCACTAAAAGAGAGCACATGCTGTTTTAACAATCCATCCCAAAGTCACATGAGATAGTGGAGATTTCATGAAGACAGCATGACAGCAAGCTGATCTCAACAGACTAAACCTGGCTGAGGTTTATGCAGGTAGAAAAGTAACTTGATAAAAAAAAGCCCTCCTGGTCACAGCAATCTCCTGAACACTATAGGGCATACAAACAGCACACTTGTTTACTCTTACTTGTTTATCTCTTATGAGTAAAGCTATACATTTTTTTCTCTTTCTGCTTCCCTCAGTAAAGAGTTACTAACTACAATGGGAATATAGTATTTCTACAGACAGTTTTGCTATACCTGGACACCTACTTTATTTGGGCAGTTCCTCATTATTTTCTGTTCATCAGTAAGTCCAGGTTCAACAGATATTTTTGTGTCAGTAGCATACTGCATTCATGAGGATTATCATTTCCTCTGTGACTTTCCTCTCATCCCAACATTCATCTTGGACAAGGAGGGTGAAATGGTGTTTCTACGGGACAAACTAAACAATGGTATAATTCAACTTTTTGGAAATGGGATTTTTTTTTTTTTTTTTTTTTTTTTTTTTTACTCAGAAGTTGTTCCGTTTTCAAAACATCCTTGGTTTTCTTGATTGCTGGTGCTAAGGTCTCCTGATAGACTTAATGAAATCAAGTGGAACGCTCTTGTCTTATCTAGTAGTTGGTCAGAGGTAACATTAAACCAGCCAGAAAATGTCCTTTAAAAAACAAAACAAAACAAAACAAAAAAAAAAAAACACCAGTATAAATCCACTGATGGATTTTGATATTTTCAATGCTTGTATGACACATATTTATTTCAAAGCCAATGTACATTTTCATTACATGAAGCTTATTTTTAAAATGTTTATTATGGTGATAGAGTATGAAAGTGAAGAGGTATTCTAATGTATCCCACTCTTGATAGAATATAGTTAGTTCAAGGAAGAATACCTTTTAATCATCACACCATTTCAATCTGATAATTTTGACATAACATTTCTAAATACAGGTCAGTTTTAATATTACTTTTTTTTTTTTTTAAACAAACTATTCAACTATTCTTGATGATTAAAAGGTGATTGTTTACAAAGATATCTTGTTTGTCTGAGTTGAGTAGAACAGATTTCAGACTACATCACTACACCACAAAAACCTAGAAACAGGCCCACATTTGCACTGAATAAATGCCAAGGTACTTGAAGGGGATGATTTTTTAAAAGTGTTAGAGAAATAATCTAAAAGAAGAAGTATGGCCACTGTTGAAGACAATAAAAAGTGAGTCTCACAACAATTGAATTACAATGAGGAATGTAAACGCACAAAGTTGGTAGACAGCTAAAAATATGGACATGTTCCCTTTCCTTATTCAATAGCAATGCAACACAGATGTAAAGTCAAATATGTATCTTAACAAACATACTATTAGATTAATTTTTTTGTATCAAATTTGTTCAGTAACAATCTGTGGCAGCAATTTAATCAAGATAATTGACTATGGTAGAACCACAACAGAAATATCGCATCCATTCTCTCAGGAAAAAGTTCATTCTCTCCTTTCTGGGGCTTTTCTTTTCATGAGTGTTATGATGATGATTATCCCCTGGTAGAACATGTGAAAAGCAGATTTCTGTTACACATAAATATGTAATGATGCATATTTTTCAGAGGCACTCAGAAATTTATTCACTTTCAGGACATCTTTGCAGGTAGTAGAGATGTTGTTAGGGTTAATGAACCACATGACAGGATTTATCTCATAAAGGAGACACCTGCATTTGATCACAGTCTGAGTTCCACTGGCTATTTTCATCACATCTTGGTGACCCTAAAGGGAAGTTCGAGGGGCTAATGCAGGTGTAAACAAAAAGATTGGGTAGGATGAATCATCTTTCATAACTTGAAACATCTATTCACTGTGATGCAATTACATTGTATAGTTATGGAATTTACCATTAACTATATCAAGAATTTCTAAACAACACTGTTCAATATTTGATCTGTGCTTTCTTTTCATTTCAGACCCTTATGTCAAAGTGAACCTGTATCATGCTAAGAAGAGAATTTCTAAAAAGAAAACCCATGTGAAGAAATGCACCCCCAACGCAGTGTTCAATGAATTGTTTGTTTTTGACATTCCTTGTGAGGGCCTTGATGATATCAGCATTGAGTTTCTGGTTTTAGATTCAGATAGAGGTTCAAGGAATGAGGTCATTGGCCGGTTAATCTTGGGATCTTCAGCAGAAGGAACAGGTGGAGAGCACTGGAAAGAAATTTGTGAATATCCTAGGAGACAAATTGCCAAGTGGCATATGTTATGTGATGGTTAGTGGCTTAGAGAGGAGTTGGAACTTTAAAAACTACATATATATTTCCATAGACAAGGAGCAAATTTGTTTGTTTGTTTGTTTTTCCTTTGCTATATATAATTACAAGCTTTTTTTTTTTTTTTTTTTTCTTTGAGGGAGTGGGGGAGTGTTGGAATAAAACTGAATTGAATTCTCAAAACAGAAGGAAACTAAATTTTCACAGCAAATAACAGAATTTCTATTTCATTAGATTTTAACATAATAGGAACAGATTAATATTATTCTAGAATTTAAATAGCCTGTAACTTCTGAAGCACTATGAACTTCAATAAGAACAGACTATATTTTATGAAAAAGTCACTGGAAACTTTAATTGTACTGTTACATAGAAGATAACCTCATTATAATACAGCACTAGCTCTGAAAAACCCCACCTATGGCTTACTGATAAGGGGATGAATCTATAAAAGCCATGGGGCATGAGGGTGAGTAGGAGGGGAATTCCTTCTGCCCCTCCCTTAAAAACTTTCTTTTATGAAAAACTAATTACTATTTGTAAGTTTTGATTATTTATACTTTGATCATCCCAAAGAATGAAGAGGTTTTCAACATTTTGTTTTCCATATCACGTCACGTGCAACTAGTTGTTTTATGTGTGGAAATACTATACAATTACTTACACTTGTTTGTTTTTTTTTTAAAATATGTATTTATATAATTTGTTTTATTACAGTGACCAAAATAGATACATTCTTCAAATTGTTGAGCAAGTTAACAAACATTTTTTTGTTAAAAGGGCTCCTTTTACGGGTGACTGTACACGTTACAGTATAGCTAGAATTTGGGCTTAGATATGGCTTGCATTTTTTTCCTCCAGGTAAGATTACACTTTAAGCATTTCAAGACATAAAAAAAAAAAACAAAAAAAACAAACACATTTTTGTTGAGCTGAAGTAATACACAGGATATTATAGTCAACCACTTTTCACCAATCATATTTTGACCATTCAGTACTATTTAAAGTAATGCTGTTTCTTTTTTGTTTGTTTTTGGCTTTGTTTGGTTTTGGTTTTGAGGTTTTTTTTTTTTTTTGTTTGTTTCTTTTAGTGTCATTGAAGAATAAAAAATATAGTGATACAGAGAAGAATACATTATTCTGCTGTTTAACTTCCTGGATTGTAACTAATGCCATTACAGTCACTACCAATATACAAATTTTAAGCATTTTTAAACTTTTGCAGAATAGGAAACCAAGCTCACATTATAATTTCTTGAGTATTATGTAAACAAAGTACTTGGAAAGTGCATTTCACTTAGATTATATCAATTATTGTACATTACTGATTGTACTGAAAATTGGTGGTGGTAAGGGAAAATAACATCCTGATTTCATGTCAGTGTGACACATCTTTATTTAAACTTAAACTGTGTCAGGCTGTGAAATTTCAAGTGTAACTATAATAACTGTACAAATAAAGCATTTAGACCTGTGAAATTTAGTCTTGGTCACACCAAATAGGTTTTTAGGTTCTCAGAATTATAGCACAACTATAAGCAGATTATTTCCTAAAGTTTGTACATTAATTTCTGATACAGAATTATTTGCAAATATTAGTCCTGCTTAATTTTCAATTACAATATATATAAAAAAGAAGATAATTATTATAGTTGTTGACATAAGAAGGATTTAAAAAGTGGAAAACCATTTTCAGTATTTTTACATCCATCATTTTGTCATGTGTAGTCCCATTGAAGTGAATGAAACTCTTTGGGAATCAAGGTATTGCTCAATGTGAGTAAAGGTAACAGGATGGGCATGCCAGGTTAAAAAAAAAAACAAAAACAAAAAAACAAAACACAAACATACATTGAATGTCAAACTACTTTCATCAAACAACAGATTTACGTCCTATTAAAAAACTATTGGGGATTTGTTGTCTACTTTACCTGTTCTCATATGGCCAAACTATGTTTGCAGGAAAGGACACTGAAATATGAAATATGCAAGTAGACAAATAGTACTGGAAGAATTCCATTGAGGCTCTTCCAGGTTTTGTGTCAGTATTTTCTCCAGTTTTTGAGAATGTGTTTGATACAACAGTGTTTATAGATTTCTGTAAAAATACATTTTCAAAATAACATAAACATGCTTTTTATGATAATGCTCAATGTAAAAATATTGCGTATTGTATGTATAAAGGAGAGGAATCTTTTTTGATTATTTCTTTAGAAAGCTGATTAACTGCTTAAGGGCTAGAGTTTGCCAGCCACATTCAAGCAGAGCTAATCCAAAGCCACCAAGTGAAAGGAAAGATGCCCACAGGCTTCAGTGGGATTCGAAGTGCAATCACAGAGCAAAACTCTTCTTCTAAGTCAACCCAGCAATGTCACTGGGACCATGGATAAGGATAGATAAGGGGATACTGTTTGATCCAATGGAGACTGGGAGAGTTTAGGTATCACATAACCAGAGTTGTTACAATTCCTTGGAAGGAAAGAACTATACTAAAAGTGATTGCATGAAAGAGAGTAGGACATCTTGTAATTAAAAAAAAAAAAAAAGATGGAGGTTTTGTATCCTGGCCCATAAGTAGTTCATTATCTCTAAAAAATCAGATGACTGGAGTCATCTGTCTCCAATGGAAACAAAATCTGACATTAGTACATAACAATTCCATCTTTTTGAATTAATGCCGGGCTGTGATTGTCTTTCATTTTGCATCCAACAAGTCGTCGTGATTTTTTTTTTTTTAATTTTTTTTTTAGTTTCTTTAGCAGCTTGAGGGTTAATAATTTTGCCAGCTACATGGCAGTTCTTTTTGGGTGGTGGGGTGTCGGAGCAGAAAAGGGAAGCAGAGGCACTTTTATCAAATCTAAAAACACCTGTAAATAGATTTGATTTTTTTTTTAGGTGTTTTTTTTTTGGGGGGTTTTTTTTAGTTTTTTTTTTTTTTTTGCTTGGAAAGTTGAGTAAAGACGACTTGTAACACATTTTAAACCAGACTAGGCAGGAGCGAATGTAGACCTGTATTGAGATGAGAAATTCTGCTGTTTTATAAAGTATTCAATTCTCATTGTGAATATCTTGAACTCTGTTAAGGATACTGTACTGTATTAAACATGTAAAAAAATGATGTTTGTCTAAGTAGCTTACAAGAATAATAACTCCTTGAATGGGAGACTATCCATGTCTGGAGATCTGTCGTAACTAAAAACCTGATTTGTTATGGTGTTGTAACTTAATAGAAGCTATTCAAGAGGAAGCATGGTGTATGAGATTTTGTAAGTTATTTGTGCTGGTTCTGTATGTTGTGCCATCTGTGTAAGACAAGAATAAACTGCTGCTTTTGTTCATCCCATCCTAAAATAATTATCCCACCAATGTATTTTTCCAGAGATTTCTGCTACTTTTTGAGTTTCCAGTCTCCTCTCTCATGTTTCTATCAAAAAACTATTTGACTTGCAAAGTCTTCCACGTCTCAGAGAAGCATCACATGATCTTTATTCCTGGCTGCTTGCTGCATACTTACATTCATCATGAATTGTACTGTACACTCAGATTAGAACGTGGGATATGTCCCACGGCCAAAAATTTGAGCCCTTTATAGAATGATATAAAGATGTAAGCAAGAGTGAATAATGATATCTTAGGTGGTAGAAGGAAAATTCAAGTCACATTATCTTGCTGCCATTGTAGTTGTTTTCCATAAGCAAAAAATGCCCCCTAGTCAATTAGACTATACCACTTCCTTTGAGACAAAGAAGTCATTCCAGGAAAAAAAACTTGTCAGGTGAGCTTGTAAGGTAAGGTAGAGAAATCGTTCACTCAAGTGCTGTGCACAAATGCAACCTTCATCATCACAGAGGCAAAAAGAAGGAAGGGAAGGAAGAAGGCAACTGCAGCTGGGATACACTTTGCATTTAATGACTCCCATTTTGAGCCAACAACCAGACACCTGGAAGAGACCCCTAATCCTTGTCACAGAAATCAGTTACAGTATTTGCTAGCCAAAGGCATGAAATGGAACATCTTCCTTGGCTATAAATGCACTCTCTGGCAAATCTCCTGTCCCCAAGAGATGGGTATCAAGTGTGAGACTCCTCTGCTCCCTGCTATGCAGTCACTTCTTTTCTCTTCCTTGCATTGTATGGTTCTCCTTAAACAATGGTAATTCACATGGTTCACATTCTAGAACCTCTTCAGGACAGAGATCAAGAAAGCCTTTAGGTTTTCCAACTATAATGCAACTGAGTCACTGGGGAAATCTCAAGGCTATTGTTTTGATTGCTATTTGTATCTCAAATTGTTGCAACAGACAGGTCCTCCTGAAGAAAACTCATAGATGTTTTCCTATTTGCAGCACAAATCTCTGAGGTCTAACACTGTTCTATAAGCCCCTTACATTTTTACAGCATCATGGATAGCAATATGCTGCACACAGAGTAAAAATACTTCATCACAGATGACCATGAACAACACTTCTTATACTAAACCAAGATTCAAATATGTTCTCTGTAAGCTGTTACCTCCTTATCTGCTATCTGCTTCATGATGTCTCATGAAGCTGCTGAACAACTCATGGCACTTTTGTAGCTTTTAGAACTGGTACTGACACATATTTGCTTTACATTTGGTGATTCCTGAGTAACTACCTTAATTCAAAAGTCCTACCCAGTTCTCACAGGCTTTTCCACAAATTTAAACTGTTGTAACATGACTTTGGTCTAGAGGCAGTTTTGGAGCACTGTCTACAGCTGCAGAACAGAAGAACTTTCTACTTATGAAGAATCAAAGTCATTAAGAAGGGAAATGGGAGAAGTACTTTACTGTGTTGCTGCTATGCCTGCATTCGTTGCTAAGCAAATTTTGTCTTTGTGCACCTGAAGTCCTTTGTGGATAACCAGGAAGTGTCCTGTAGCCACAGGTGTGAATGTTCTGAATACACTATCGGTAACACAGTCAGGTGTTGTTCCAAAAGATCAGTTGACTTCTGCTTGAGCCCTTCAGCCTCAGTTGCAGGAAGAGGCACCTCCTAAGCCCCCATGCATTACCCCTACCCCCAGTGCTCTGCAGTCACCCTTGACATGCTCTGAATTAACCCTAGCAGCACTGTTCATGCTCAGATGGAAGAGCTGTAGTAGTCCAAGGGTTAAAAAAGTTTTGCAGCATCCTAGATCCCAGTCTCACGGCAAGGACCAGGCCTCCCAAGACATCACCAGGGCAGGTCAGCAGGGTAGACATCTCTCCCCAGCTGGAGGGTGACTACAGTAACTTTCACACTCTTTTTCTCCTCTGTGAAAACTCAAGGTTTGAATTCAGCTGGCTCAGACAAATCTCTGCTTGTTCTTCTCCATAATCCTTGTTCTGAAGTTGCAGATGGGGTCACCTGTTCTTGTGGCTCTTGTCAGATGTAATAGGATTCCAGATTTCCCTGCTCTGAAAGTCACGCTGCAACAAAGGCCAGCCCCTTTTCCACCTCTGTCTAGAACAACACAAAGATTAATATCACTGTTTGGTGCTGCAAAGCTCTTTGGTGTACTGAGACCACTGCTCCACCTTCTCCCAGTAATCCTACCCAGCCCTGTGGGGAAGGGCTGGGTCTCAGCACACTGTGCCACACTTACTGCCACTCTGACTCCTATGCTTGCTCTGCAGCTGTGGGCTTGGTCCTCGTGTAAAGTGCCAAACTTCCCCAGTAGCAGCCCAAACCCAGTGGGAACTTCCAAAATTAGAAGTAGAGCCCAGAACTACTGCTGCATTCTCAGAGACCATCACTGATCATCAGACATCTGTCTATTTGAATTGCACTGCTATCATTGGCACCTCTGTTTGTAGTCCCTGGGGTGTCCTCAGGAATCCCTCCACAGCCTTTCCCAGGCTGTTGCTCCAGGCTGAGGCTTCCTCCCCACATCTCACGTCTGGACACTGAAACTCACCAGCTGCTGGCAGATACCATTGTCCACCCTCAGTACTCCTGAAGCTGTGACAGCCCCAGCCATGGAACTCCCAGCTATCACAAAGATTCTGGAAATGTATACCTACTTCTCTTTAAAAGTCAGGGATGTTACTCACCCTGTAGATCCAGTGGGACTTCTTGCCATGAATCTTTCTGACAGTGATAGGTTCTTAGGCCATTAAAGAATAGGTTGAGTCTGACTGGAAAATTCTCATCTTCCTTTCAATCCTCACAAAGGAAGTTTCCCTCATTATTGAATATTATTTTCTTTGAAAAGTTTCTCAGTGTTTTGTTTTTTATTAGGTGACTGAACTGTAAGAAGGCATGTGGGTTTGCATTTTTGTAAGTAGACGTTGTTACACTGAATTTAGGTTTAAGTGAAACATGCATGAATTTTAGGTCCTGCTGGGTGATAGCTAAGTGTTGTAAGCTGTTATTGAAAGCGGCCTCAGCAGGGCTGTGATTGCACACAGGGCTGAGGTAGTAGTTGTGTGCAGGAGTTCTGAGTCACAGCATTCTGGATTGTGAGATAAATTAGAACAGATTGTTTGCAATGTAAGTTAATGTTGCAAGAAGATCCCTGTCTTTCTTCCATGTAAGAAATACTGTGTTATGAAAGGCTCTAGTTCTAACAAAACAGAACAAAACAAAACAAGAGAAGAATAAAAAGAAAAACAAAACAAAACAAAACATGAAATTCAATATGAAGACATTCAAAATGGAAAAAAAAAAGCATATCATGACTATTTTCTTTAGAAATTGTGGGTGAAAAAGCATAATTTTAAAACAATACCACTGCTGCTACAGTTCTTTTCCCTAACCAGCTAAGGGTGCTGTATGGTGACTGATATTTAATTTAGTCTTGAAGACAATCACAAGGATAACCATGAATTTTCTCTGACAGATGCTTTAAATATTTCACATGGCTCAGAAAACACCACTGTTTTTATAGAAATAAGAAGTATTTCACTGCATCACTTGCAATATTGATTACATCTCTGTAATACTCAATGAAATTGACTAGGGATGTGTGAATGAAAATTTTGACCGGACACTAATAGATGGGCAGGAAAACCTCTGTATGTCTGTATCTGAAGTGTCTCTCTATAATGATTTGTAGGGCAAATAAAGAGCATTATAGCCTCAATTTTCCTTTTGGTATCATGGGATAAAGCTTAACAATATCAATAGTGGATACTAAGTTTTGTTATGAATTATTATTTTTGCTGTTCTCTGAGGTTGTAATGCTGCTCTGGGGACTGCATTTTCTTGAGATAAATCCCTCAGAACTGAGTGTTGAAATGGATATATAGGGAAAAGAAAATAGATGTGAATTACAAATAGACATATAACAATAGAGAATTATCCCAGGCTAAAATCAGAAGTTATATTAAACAGCAATAAAAGTTATAGATAAGTAAATCAGTTTGAAGTGCACATTAGTAAAATGCCAGCACAGAAAAAGAGGTAAAAGTCTAATACTTTTTCAGAACAAGCGAAAACAAGCTGTAGTTGGCCTCTGATATAACTTCGTAAGCCATATGAGGAGCAGCTGAGGGAGCTGGGGGTGGTTCATCCTGGAGAAAAGGAGGTTCAGGGGGGGCCTTCTTACTCTCTGAGACTTCCTGACAGGAGGTGGGAGGTCAAGCTCTGCTCCCAGGGAGCAAGGAACAGGACAAGAGGACATGCCCTCAAGCTGCACTAGAGAAAGACGAGGTTGCACATCAGGAAAAATTTCCTCACAAAAGAGGTTGTTAAACATCAGAAGGGGCTGCCCAGGGAGCTGGTGGAGTCAACCCCCTGAAAGTGTTCAAGGAATGACTAGACATGACACTCAGTGCCATGATCTGGTTGACATAGTGGTGATCTTGATTGGACTTCATGATCTTGGAGGCCTTTTCCAACCTAAATGGTCAATGACTTTTTTATTTTGTGATTTGTGTTGGTTGTTTCTCCAATTAATCACTCAGGGAAAGCAGCATACCCTTATATTTCCCTTCTTTGACACATATCAATTAATTTGTTCCAACTTGAAGTTAACCACGTAAGATTGATGTTGCATTGCCTTTGAACAAGGGCTGCAAGGGTTGAATATTGCATTCTTTTCTCTTTACAAAAACTGCCTGAATAATAGCCAAGGTTTCACTGTTAGGAAATGCTTTGGACAAGGCTGATGCTGTCAGGTCTGGACTGATACGATGATACCAGGAAGCCAAATTTGTCACAGGTGTTCCTCTACTGTTGAAGGAAAGCACTTTGGTTTCATTCCTTGTTAGATAACCAAAGAGGGAAGTTTTGACTCGGGTCATATTCAGAACAAGATGTTTGGTTTACTGCTCTGCTCCAGGCTGCCTACTTGCATTAATTATTAATTTTTAATTTGCCAAATTTTTGTTGCCGTCACAGTTCCTTTTCACAGGTATGAATGGATTGCAAGCTGCCCTGTTGAGAAGGGGTTGGGGTGCTGGTGGAAAAGAGGCTGGACATGACTTAGTCATGTGTGCTGAAAGCCCAGAAACTTCCAGGCTGCATCAAAGCAGTCTGGGCAGCCGGTTGAGGGAGTGTATTTTCCCCTTCTACTCTGCTTTTGTGAGACCCCACCTTGATAGACACTACACTATCCAGCTTTGGGGACACCCAGTATAGAAAGGACATTGATCTGTTAGAGCAAGTGCAGAGGAGGCCACCAAGATGATTAGAGGGATGAAGTACCTCTGCCACGAGGTGCAATGAGGTGCCATTTACAAGTTCATTCAGTAACAGGACAAGGGGGAATGGCTTCAGACTGAAAGCTTTAGATGAGATATTAGGAAAACATTTTTTACTGTGAGAGTGGGAAGGCCCTGGCACAGGCTGCCCAGAGATGTGGCTGCCCCATCCCTGGAAGTGTCCAAGAGCAGGTTGAATGGAAGTCTGAGCAATCTGGTCTAGTGAAAGGTGGCCCTGCCCATGGCAGAGGACTGGAACTGGATGATCTTTAAAGTCCCTTCCAACCCAAACCATTCTATGATTCACCCCAACAGACAGCTTACATATGTTACTACCCTTGCACCCATTTACAATAGTCATGGTTCTGCTACATCCATAACTAAATTTGGAATTTCTGATACAGTTACCTAGGTAACCACATCCTCACAGGCTTTTATTGATAACTTTTCTAGGAAAAGGCTGGCACTGCAAAATTTAACTCCCACAAAAGTCTCCAGTGCCTCCGTCTGTGAAAGCAAAGTGTTTCTGACTATAATTCTGCCTTAACCATTTGTGATATCCAACCCTCACTCATAAAGCTTTCTGCAACCTTTTTCAGCTTCTCACATTACAATTAGTCACATTCAGCAATTTCTTAAGTCACACTCCGTAGTTTTCTTGCTAATTTGGCTAAACCTCAAGCCAACGGCTAGTCATTTGTTAATTATTTGGCTGTGGTCTAACACTATCCAGTATGTTCCTCCTGCGTTCATATGCTTTTGTAGGATAGAAATTAACATTCAAGAATTAGGACTGAATTGTTGGTATCCAACATATCTGTGTTAAAGAAGTGAATAGTTTGTTTTGCCTTTGTACCATTGGATGATATTCTAGCTCTGATCTCAGGTTAGCCAGAAATCTGCATGTGCATGTGACAGGCTCCTAGATGAGGCTTCTTAGGGTTACTAAGAGCCCTGAGAGGTACCTTGAAAGGCATTTACATCTGTCTTAAGCCTGTTCTTGTTGAATTACATTTATTACTTTATTCTTAATTTTGAGTAAGTCTGTTACCTCACAGTTAATACACAGATTCTGAAAAAAACTATATCATTTACTCTAACATATTCAAAGCAAAATGCTCTTTTCTCCTTGTTTCCTACAGCCAACATTACAAAGCCAGAGATCAAGATCCAAATGGCCCTTCTGTACTCAGTGGAAAGTATGGATGGACAAAGTTGGGGCAGCTCCGAGGTTTCACAGTTTAAACATTATCCATCTCTGCTAAAAACTATTAAAATGGCATTAAGGTAAAAGTAAATTTTTGCCTAATCTCAGAGTAAGGCTGCTTGAAGTGATCAAATGACTGCCCCCTGAATAATCATATAGGAATATTCTTTATGGAAAGGCAACATCTTGACTATCAGTTCTGTTATGAGTTTAATATTTTATTTGATACTTTTTTTAATATTCACATTGAAGCAGGATAGAAGAATCTTGTTGCACATTATGCCTGACTGTGGGACCTGACTTCTTCCCAAGGGTTTATGTTCTTTACCCAAGGAGATAAACTTCACGGGACATTCTACTTGAGGTAATCTTCTGAGTGGAAAAGGATTGTTACCAAAATTATAAGAAGCTCAGAAAATTTATTCTAGGGATGGATGTTTTACTCTGATTGTTTATTTTCCACTTTAAATGACCAGTACAACTTGTGGAAAGGAAAGAGTTTTCACAGACCTTTCAAACAGAGTTATTTAGACCTAAATTGATGCAGGAAAGTTTTTTTTTTGTTTGTTTGTTTGTTTTGTTTGTTTGTTTGTTTTTGGTTTTTTTTTTTAATGTTTGTTACATTGATTGAACCATCAATGCATTTATGAGTTGAAGAATGCTGGTGAAAGTTGTTAATTTGCCTCAGTTTCAGGTAAATATTCTACGTCTGAGGTCACTGGTTAGTTAGTTAGTTAGAGTTAAAGTGATTTTCCTGCAACACCTTCTTTTAACCTAATAATAATTAATAAGAATTAGAAGCCGACATAAATATGAATGGACAAGTTTTACTTGTGGCCTTGGCAGTCCAAGGGGAACAGTTAGACTTGGTAATCTTAAGGGTCTTTACCAACTTAAATGATTCTATGATTCTGAGATGAATGTCTTGGTGAAGAAAAGCAATGCATCCTAAAAACACTGTGAGATAAGAAAATAGTCCAATTCACAGCAAATAGAAAAACCAAACCAACCAAACAGAACAAACCCAAAATATCACAAAAAAAAAGCTCAAAAAACTTTCTCAGAGTACTTAGTTCAGAATGGAGAATAAAATCAGATTATATTAGAGATTGTTGTTAGTTTTCACAAACCAGCCTAACAAAAGGATTGCTATGGCTTTGGAGTTTCTTCTTTAGAAAACTGAATATATGATCTTTTGAAGGTAGAAGTGACATAAAGGGGTTGTTATAAATGTACTATACAAAGTGAAAATTAGCACATTATATATCTCTGGGCTTGAGAACAGTATTGACCCCGAATATCCTAGAATTTTAGTCTTGGTTACATCTGGGTTTGTGCATAATCCTTAGGGAAAAGAGCACAAGTAAATGGTGAGGATTCATCCTCAGCATTCATATATGTGTAGTATGCATCATCTGATGATCTTTATTTCATTCTGACAATAACTGTGACTGTTTTCAGGGAGGATGATGGGTCAGTCTACTCTCAACGGGAAAAAAAAAAAAAGTGTTAATTTTTTTTAAAGCTCAGTGAAAGAACACTTGCAAAGCACATGTAGATTAGTATTTCAAAGAATTGCTATGAAAGTGATCAAGTTGGAACTTGTGCTTGCCTGGCATTTTTTGCCCTCTCAATGATAATTTGCAACTCAGAAACATAAGAGAGTTATGATACCCAGAGCTAAGAAATATCAGCAAAAAGATTATACTGTCAGTCAGCATCAATTATTATGATTAAACCCTGATGCAATAATAATACTTGTCCTAGAATCCCCTTGACAATAAATTTGTTATATATACATGGCACTGCAAAACAGCACTCACACAGACAGTTAACTGAATTTGCCCTTTGCCTAAATCTACAATATACAGTACCTATATAAAACAGGCAATACTTGATATGAATCCTCTCTGAAATATAGTCCATAAAAATGATACAAAACAGGAATAAAGTCAATGTAACTAAAATATTTACAGTAAGTAATTTAGGTTCATAATACCAATTTTCTACTTTTTTTTCCTCATACTTTCGTGTTAAATGCCAAAACTGGCCTACAGTGGGGAATGAATGAGAGAATTATGATACCATACCTAGAGATTGTGTCACTTTTATTCTGTGCAATAAATTCAGATGAAATACATATTATCTGAAGTAGTGTTTGCTATCTGAGCTAAAGACAGACACGTTCTCTTACAGTCTTCATATTATATTATCACAATTGTGCTTCATACTTGGGTTTTGTATTTTTTTTTCTCATTTGTGATTAAAACCATCCAAAAATTATATCTTGTGTGGCCTCTTCTGGAATGACATTAATCAGTCTGTATTGTTAATTCCTGATAGGAATAAGGTACAGGAGTTGCTCTGAATTCAAGAAAACCTGGTGGAAGATAAGTCTTTCTAAAGCAGCCATATAGTTATCAGGCTGTGAAAAGGACAGTTAACTTCTGCCCATTGCAACCAGTCATCTACAGCATCTGGTCTGGCATCTTGCCTGGCAAGACAGATGTTGCCACCAGGGTTAATTTCCTGAACAAACGTAGGAGGGGTTGTGCTCAGCCAGACCACAGAGTCAGAAGGAGGTGAAGATATTGGAGCACAAGTCTGACAGGGAGCAGCTGAGGGAGCTGAGGGGGGCTGAGCCCGGAGGAAAGGAGGCTCAGAGGGACCTTCTGGCTCTGCAACTACCTGTCAGGAGTGGGGAGCCAGGTTGGATCAGGCTCTGCTCCCAGGGAACAAGGGTAAGGACAGGACAATATAGTCCCAAGCTATGCCAGGGTAGATTGAGGTTGGTCATCAGGAAAAATTTCTTTAAGGGTGTTCAAGCATTGAAACAGGTTACCAAGGGCAGTGGTGGAGTCACCATCCATGGAATTGTTCAAGAACTGACTGTATATGGCAGTTTAGTCCTATGGTTTAGTTTATAAGGTGGTGACCTCAAAGGTTTGAGGTCTTTTCCAGCCTTAGTGATTTTATGATTCTCCTTTAACAGTGCGTGCATGCAGTTTTGGTCATCACTTCTGTCTGTGTAGAAGTAATATCCCTGGCCAGTACCACAAACCTGCATCCTGTTCCATGCCACTGGAATGGAGTATCATCTCCAGTTAGCATTGTGCTGTGTGATTGAGTGGAAAGCAGAAACTCCTTACACAGGATTTGCTTGAAATTCTGTTACACCAGTAAACATATATGGTGGTAATCAAACCAAATAGAGATTCTGTCAGGTAAAAAGGGAAAATTCATTCTCCTGAAGTTTTCAGAAGTGGAAATTATTTTTTTTTCTTTTTAAAGCATTATTGGAACTATTTCATTTGTCAAAAATTAGAATCGACTGAGGAAGGATTGGTGTTTGAGTCCATCTTTGTTGCTTTTATTTATTAAGATTTTGCATAATTTTTAATACTGTATCTGCATGCCACAGTAAGTAGGAAATAAACTCTTACGTTTTGATGCTATAAAAACATTGGTTCAGAGATTCTGAACTAAGATATGTTACTATCTATTTGCTTTAACAGTGATTCAGATCTAAAGATTTGAAATTTGGATGGCTTTCCACTTTCAAATTACAACTGTTTTGAAACAGTGGGTTTTCTGTAAAGCAGAAATTCTTTTTTCTGAATAACTTTGATGCTAGGAATTTGATTCTGCAACGTTAACTTGGTTAAAGCGAGGCAGATCAACTGCAACCTGCAGGAATGAAGAAGCCTGAAGGAACTTTTCAGTTTTCAGGGCTTTTTTTAAAGCATTTTTTCATATTACTGCTTTATACTGTGTTGTTGTAGAAGGGAACAAAACAGCATCCAAATTAAAAGCCTTTTAATTCGTTGTCCTGTATGTAGTAAAAAAAGCAATAAAGAATTTGTGGATAAATTCAAGGTTTTTAAAGTGATTACAGCCCTGTCCTTGATAGGCCACACTTTTGTTGGGTACTTTTCCTAAGGGCACACAGAGAACTCTTACAGAGTTCAGAGGCGGAACTCTGATATTTATTTGTGACTTTGAGCTCAAGCTTGTTATATTACTGTGGTTAAGAAATCTGTTTATTGTCTTCCCCTTAAAAGCAAAGGGGACTGAGACAGGAAGTATTCTGTGAGATTTTCAGGGACTCCTGAACATAGGCTCTTGACTATTTGAAGAAAAAAATATTTAACAAAAAGATTTAAGTTTTCCTTGTGTTCATCCATGCAATGTGGTGACGAAATAAGAATCTCAGACTCAAGAGATATGAGATGCAAGATAAGAGTTAACACAAAATGGTTACACAACTTTGCTCAATATAATGGAATTTTAACACATCTGTTTTAACACTGTATCATGAAGTAGATAATCACAAACCAATAGGGTTATACTGGATGGATAATAAAAAAAAAAAAAAAACAAAAAAACAAAAAAACCCAAACAAAAATAAAAGAAAACAAAACCAAGGAAACAAAAACAAAACAAACAAACAAACAAAAAAACACAAAAACAAAACTACAACCAACCCAAATCAACAAAATACCCCCCAAAAAACAAAACAACAACAACAACAACAACAAAACACTAAATCCCCAAAGAAACAAACAAACAACAAAAATCCACAAAAAAACCACAAAACAAACAACAACAACAAAAAAGGAAAAACACCTGCAAACTTTCCAGGTGATCCTTTTTGATTGTTAGGAGTATTTCAGATTTTAGAGTCCAAAATGAAGGACTATGGTTCGTTTTCCCAGGAGTGCATTTTAACAATATAGTGTATGCTATGACCAGTTTGCCAGGAAAGAACATTAGGTACACCAAGTTATGTTGTTGTTTCTGATAAAACACTGGACTCCTAAATTGCTCGATCAGTGGTTTTGATTTTGACACAATATATTTCATAAAGTGAAAAATGCAGTCTTGATTGCCACAGTTAAGGATTTGCTAACATAAGCTGGATAGAAGAACGGATGTGCCCTGCAGAGCAAGCTAAGCAATGTAAAAAATGGTTTCTCTTGGGCTTTCTGCCTGACAATTTGAAACTTTATTAGCCCTCATTATTTCAAGTGGAAGTATCAGTGAATTTTACCACAAATATATGGACACTGCTCTCCCCTAATATCATCAGAACATATCCTTAGAAAGGATCATGCTTTAGGTAACTGTGATCCTGAAAGTTATTGTACATTAGAGGCCAAGAACGTAGGAAATCTCCTATTTGTATGAAGTTTAAAAAAATGATCTTAATACACTTACTCTCTGTAGCTCATTAACACTTAAACACAAGTACAGTATTAAAATTAACTTACAAACTTCTCAGCTTCCTCTGTTGGCTTTCTTCCTGATTTTATAGGAGTCTCTATATTTTAAGTGTTCGCAGTAACCACAAAGGACCGAGCCAATGCCAATGTGGAAATGAAGTTCTATTTACAAGCTCATTCATTCTTTACCCCTGCTCAGAGAAGGAATTTGCCTATAACCTAGTCACCAACATCAGACAGAATAACTAGGGTAGTTGTCTACATAATTAATCAGAAAAGACAAAATCTTGTCACTTTGGCATCTTGGATGAAACTTCTCATTTGCATAAGAAACAAATTGGGTGCTATTCAGTATAGGAAATAACACTTCATATTTTAACAAAATAGAAAACCACATTTTTCTGGCTTGGAAAAAAAACAAAAAAGAGCTACTGATAATATTAAAAAAAATTTATTTAATTTCCAAAATTATGTATTGGGAAGGGAATTAAGAAAAGCATTTAAAAAAAGACACTTAAAAAGCAATAAAAGGATGTTAATTGATGTTATCATTGTTTTTAAGAAGAGGTTTGGGTTTTTTTAAAGCGCATAATTAACCAATCTAGAAGACTAGGTCTATCTAGAATGTTATTCTAACTGAAGGAAAGGAGAAAAGTGTGATTTGAAATTCTTGTCATTATGGCTACATGAATTCTTCATAAAGATGACCAAACTACATTAATTCAGTGAAAATATCAGAACCATAGCAGTTATTTTTCAAAATATCTAAGAAATATAATATCGGAGTATTATGAAATATAGGAATATTATAGAATATTATAGAGCTAGAATTTGCATCTTAAAATTAGTATACCAGATTATTGAGTTAAAAATTTCATTGCAACAGCTTTATTCAGAGGAGAACATATTTTGATCAAACCTGTTGCAGAATAATCTGAAGAACCTTATTTAGATATTTTTCCTCTCCCTTTAATGATATGTTATCTAGACCCCCTTTAAGGATTCCTTTTTTCTAGATTATTCTTTTAATAGAAGAATCATGAGAGATTTAAGAGGTCATGCTTAACCAATTTCCTCATAGCAGGCAGAGACATAGCAATCATGAATGAAACGGAGACTTAGACTTCCCTGAGCTTTTTCTTTCAGTAGGATTGTGAAACTAACAGATAGCTGATACTAGAAGACAAAAATATTGAGGATCATTAAATAAAGAAAGCTTTTAGGAGAATGCTGGTAACTAGTCTTTTCATAGAAGAGACTGTATCTCACAGTTTTTGTGTCTTCCTGTGGACCAGCCAGGACACCACTTTTTCAGGTCAATTGTGTCCAACATTCATGCCACTGCTTGAATGAACAGGGAGAAGTGATGTTAAAAAGAACCTCATTTTCCACTCCAGTTATAATGGAAAGGAAAAAGGGTACTGCAGCAACAACAATTTAGAGGTATGAATCTGCCTGTCTTTTGTGAACTAAAAAGCAAGTTGGCACAGAACAGTCTGTAGTCTCATAAGGTTGAGTAGATCCTCTTTCTGTGAGGATTAGTTAGATGACAAAAGATAATAATATAAATCTCTGCCATTTTTTCCACCAGACAGGACTTGTCTCTACCTTCAGCCTTGTGTTGCTCCCCTTCCAAGTTGCACAAGATAGATGACATAGCCGTGAAAGAAGAGCTTGAATGTTTTCAAGCTTATAAAAAAGGGCATTCATAAACTATGTAATGTGAAAAGCTTCCTAAAAAGTTCTCCAGATTTTTTACAGGCAACTAGGACAAAGACAGAAAAAGTAAATAGTGTAAAGGTTATAGCCTATATTTACTTATAAGCTAAAATTATGTTAAGCTTTTCTGCTATGAACAGTCATTGACTTTCCTATTTGCCCTCAATATTTAGTTGTGATAAAATCAAAGGCAAAAGGTTGAAGAAGGAGAAGCAGCCATATCCAGTATGGGATGCCTTTGATGGGAAGTGATATTTAATGACCCAACCCCTTCATTATGGAGAATATCAAAGGAGATGCAATTAAATTATATTTTGGCACAAGAAATTATTCTCAAAAATGACACAGCAAAGTTATTAATATTTGATATTTCTGTTAATTTTGCCTATAGTTGCTTAGCCATATATATTATATTGGCACTAAAAAGACATTTAATAATATTAGGAAAACTGAATTAGCTGAGCTTATGAAGGTTCATTAAAAAAGTAGGTTCACAATGGCTTTATTATAGCAGAAATCTCATGTGCAAGAAACTTACTACAGAAGGTGATAGACAAAATGGATTTCTGTAACTAAATCAGGATTCTAAATCTTTAGATTACTTCACTTATGAGTCTAAATTATGACCACCTTCCTTCCAAAAAAATTTTCCCTTCACTTGTATCCCTTCATCAGACTGCAAAAAAAAGAAGACATAAGGGTAACCTGAAAAAAAGCTCAGTGGTCTCTAGAGAGAATCAGGATTGGTACTAGGATGACCTTTAGAGGGAAATCTGAGAAGCTGTATAATCCCATTGTTAAATTTTACTGCAAGATCAGGGATTCATATTTATATGCTCAGGCTGGTTTTCTTGTTTTCTGATTTACTCATCTACACCATGATTGAGTATTATTTGTAAAAATAAATAAAAAAAACCCAAGCAGACGGTATGCAAAAGAAAAACATGGGACTGGAAAATCTTCACTGTTTGAAATTTAATCCTAAAATGCAGGGAGAAAACATTTCTGTAACTCTATGCATCAGTCCTAATTTTTTAGTGATTTTAGTGTTCCATTAATTTACATTCTAAAGTGAAAAATTCACACCTATAGCAAAAAGTTCATTCTGACTTAGTATCTGAAAAAAAACATAATTGTGCAACTTGAGGGCAGAGTTGAATATCAAAGTTGCAAAGAGAAATGTTTTCTCTCTTAATTAACTACACTTAGATTAACATTTTTGGTTTTAACACTCTTGGAGCTATAATGCTCCTCTGCATAACAGCCAAGAAAATCATTGGAACAGCAAAGAGCAGCTACATTAGATTCAAATGGAACTAAACTGTAAAACGGCTTAAATTGTGCCTGGCATCAAATGAGCCCATTATGGATTATGTGCTTGGCCCAATGCCACCCTCCCTACTTGGATGGATGAACAAACACAAGAAGAGTTTCAGTAGGAGGGTATTTTTTTGAATGGTTTTAATGTTTGCAAATAAAGAACTATGAAAGCTACAATCCTACATAACTGATTGGGAAAAAAGGTTACACAAATGGGTCCCTTGTAGCTAGGCAGGCATTGCCATAGCTGTTCTCAGCAATTCCAGTATAAGTTTCTGAACAAATAAATAGCCACAAACCCAGTGTTGCTCCTGAGAGGTTATTTCTTTGTTGCTCTTTTCAGCAAGGCTGCTTGTTGAATCAACACAGACCTCAGGAGAATCCTAAGAGGTTCCCAATGCACTGTCTCACCTATTGGCTAAGCAAGGTAGTATTATTTTCGTGCAGCTTCACTAAAGTGTTTGATGTTTTCTCTAATTGTATGTTGAATTGCACAGAATAAATATATCTTTACAGAAAAGAGTGATTCAGAGCTTCCAGCAGTTTCATAGTCAAATATTTTTGTTTGTTTGTTTGTTTGTTTTGTTTGTTTTGTTTTGTTTTTTTTTTTTTTTTTTTCCCTGGAGAATTGATCAATAGTTCAAGCTCAGTCAGTTTAGTCGTACTCAAATAATCTCTTGCAGGAAAAAATACGCATGAATATTTCTTCATGGCCCTTTAATTCATCAATTCATCATTCCTCTTAAGTGTAGTCCATTTTCTAACCCCTTTTTTTTTTTTTTTTTTTGAGACATTAAAGGAAGATTGAGAACACACTTTTTAGTTCTCTTAAGGGGACTCCCACTGCTGCCTTGCCTACCTTGTTGCAAGCATCTTTTTTTTTTTTTTTACCAAAAAAACAATTGGTGTTCAAAGTGGCTATGAGATTCTTCTCTCCTGTAAAACGCAGTAGGTCACAGTTTTCCTTTTTCCCGTTTGTCTCACATCAGCTGTAGTAGAGACACTCATGCAGAGAAAACTTTGGCATTTCCATCCTTTGTCCAGAAATCACAGAAATCATCCTTCACTCATGTAGACTCAAATGATTTCTGAGATTTAGATCTCAAAATTTAGATTTTTGTCATTGAATGTTTTCTGATATTTTTGTTTTCTTGTGTGCATGGTTTGGTCCTAGGTTTGGTTTTGTTTAGTTGGTTGTTGTTTTATTGTTGCTTGCTTGCTTTCGTGTGTTAGTTTAAGGGGGTTTGTGTGTGGTGGGTTGGTTTATTTTTTTATATTATTTTTTCTAATTTTTTTTATTATATCTTAATTTCTTTTCTTAGTGGTCCAGAAGAGCATCCTAGACACAGCAAAAGCAATGATACATTCCATCCTTCTATCTTTTTTTTTTTTTTCTCCCTAAATTTTGATTCCAATAAAAAGACAGTGGTGGAGTGGTGATGCTGGGGAAATCATATTGAAGCATCATATAGCCGCAAAGTATCCAATTGTCTAGATGGTATAAAAAACAAGCAAAACAGAGACAGTCTTGACAAGCTTCTTGTTTAGGAGCCAAAGAAGAAAAAAAAAAAACCACAATGAAATGTCAAAAGGCACTACAGGCTTTAACAGGGAAATACAAAACAGCACCAAATTTAGCAATTTACTGGCTTTCAACATATAACCTGGAAGTGTGGGGAGAAAGGAACAATACTAAATATGAGAGAGGTAAGGTTTTTTTCTGTTTCTGTCCTATCTCTTCTTAGCTCCTGCAATAACTCTTCTGAAAGGAAGAAATACAAATCATACTGTTCCATGTAAGCATTGCAGCTGGAGAGTTGACAAAAGCTACACTTCCTCCGCAGGCATTTCTGTTTCACCTTTGTCTCCTCATAACTTCATGAACCTTTCAGGCTTCTGGCTACAATTTTATAGTCTTAGCTTAACTCTCTTTTTTTTTTTTTTTTGTTTTTTTTTTTTTTTTATCAAAAGCTAAACACAACGAACAACATCTTCTCAAATATTTTGACATTTAGAGAAGTCCCAGAACATTTTCATCACCTGTTATGTTAATGGATCACTTAAGTGATCTGCATCCTATATTGTCCTCCACAAACAGGTATCCATTGTGTATGAACATATCACACATCAGATACTGACACACAGATACAGGCAGTAGCTGCATTAAACAGGATGGGGTTTCTTTTGTTCTGCAAAAGAACTGGGTTTTGGCAACAGAATTGAATGATTTCCTTTGTCTAATATTTTTCTTAGAGAAACTAATGTTCCTATGTGTATATCATTATTCCCAGCATGGGAATAACAATACACAAGACTGTCAGAGGGTAATTGGGTAAGCTGCCTTCACCCTTGGAACGGGAGAAGGTGTATGTGAGTAGGGGTAAGACCCCCACTTGCTGCACATTCTGTCCTTCATTGCTGTCACAGTGGCTTTGTTGCTACCAGTCACACAGGGTCAGGATTTCTGGGCAGATGACATATTGCCTAAACTTTACTGACCCTGGGAGAATAAATTTAACTGATCTCTTTACAAAATATATGTACCTATTTGCTTCCCTCTTTGAAGCCTGAAGACAACTTTCTCTCAGAAAGGATATTAGTCCCATACATTTTAAACATATACTTGCAACTGCAAAGGTGAAGTTAATGCAAGCCTTTTGCCTATCAAACTTTTGGCTCAGAAACAACTTAGTTTTTCCTTCTTCCTTTTTTTCACTTCTTTGTGGTTTTTTATACCTTTTTTCTCAGTGTGTATGCACCTATTTATCATCATTAAAATGAATGCCTGGGGCAGGGGGATTGGAATTATATGATCTTTAAGGTCCTTTCAAACCCAAACAATTCTGTGATTCTATGATTCTAAAATGGGCTCTACAAAGTCATTAACACTTTAAAGAGGTATAATAACACTTTCCTACATAACTGAAGCAAAATAATATCACAGAAGCACTTTATTCCCACTTACATGAGAATTTATAAGGTGTGTACTTATGCTGAATCATAAATTCTTTACTCTAAGAGGTATAATAACCTGTAATCTGCTGACACATGCTGTAGTCTGTTAAGATATACATTAGCGTATACAAGGACAATTGTTAGAATTAACTCCTACCTTTTGTAATAGATAATTATTAGTGATCATTTTAATACAACATCCCTACAATGATAGGAAGTATAAGCTTCACTGATTCCCTTAAATACCAACAGAACTTTAACAATTTTTTTATTTGTTAAGATGAGCTCCCACTTTCATTCTGTAGAAAGTAGCAAAGCAGGCTCAGAGTCACCAGAATGCTATGATCCGCAGTCAGAAATCGGTCTGTGATTTCTCTCTAATGATAGAGCTTAAGAATGTGGAATACCTAGTGACAGCTGCTATGTGAAAATAATCAACCTTAAATCAGTGGGAATGATCTCACAGCAGGCTTCTATTGTTCAATAGCAAATGTTTAGAATAAAGATTTTATTGGTGCAGAAAAGAAAAGGAATTAAGAAATAAATAGCTTATCAGAAACTCAATAGCAAATTTGATTAGGGTTACACTATTACAAACATACTCCAGAGACTGAGAAAAATATTTGGGATATTTTCATCTGAGACTGGAGCATGTTGCTGTCCCTGTTGATTTCATTTTTCTTCCTTTTTTTTGTAAATGCTTAATAATAGGAAATGAATTATTTATGAAAATACAGAGTTGAAATGCTGACCTGTAACTTCAATATAGCATTAAAAATCAACAGTTTTACCACCCACAACTAACAGATTCTTGTGGTTTCACTGAAAGTCACAGAGTTCTGCTCATATCATAGTGGTTGATGCTTCTGTATCTACTCTTAGCCACTGCAGTGAGCTCAGCAGAGGCCATAATAGTAAGCACAACAAAACAACTAACAATATAGAACTCGTCATTTTCAACACATGCTTTTGTAATAGGCATTCTGAAGTAAAATCATCATCTTGATGATAATGTAATTTAAATGCCTGAAAAGAACAACAGAAAAGAAGTCGAATTCTATGGTACTACTCTCTGAATTTGTTTCTTATTCTTAGATGAATAAACTTTTTGTTACTAGAGAGGACAAATTCAGACCTGAGGCAAAAACGAGAATTAAAATAGTACCTTGCATGGTATGTAGAGTATCTTTTATTGTCCATTTGCCCAGGTAGTCAGCATGGAAAGGGTGTAAAGGCATGAAATGACTGCTTTCCTTACTACGATTTCTGACTGTGATTGGATTAACAGTGGTAAATAATTAATCAATTAATTAAAATAAAGATTTTTCCCACCTTCTTTCTGTTCTCTTTTAATAACCCTTTAGAAGTGTTAATTTAGACACAGCTCCCTAATTGCTGTGGTTCCAGAACACAGACATGCCTCCCTCCTGGGCGCTGAAGAGACTTGCCATTCATAAACACTAAAAAAAAAAAAAAAACGTTTTGGAAAAAGAAGTCACCGATTTAAAGGTCCTGTCTTGGGAATGCACGGAATTCTTTGGTAGAATTGACTAGATATGATCCAAAAGATTTTTCTACAACATATCCCATATTCATATGACACACATGTACATATTTTTATATGAGTACAAAAAATATATTTGAACTAAAGACTGGTTTTAACTGATTTTTTTTTTTTTTTTTTTTTCAGAACACACCATTTTAGTTTGTTCTTTGTCTCATTAGCTTTGTCTTATGTCAACAAGAAATATAAGCTATGAAAATTGCATGGGAAGGTTTTGTTATGATGCTGTCCAATCCCTTGACTCTAGGCAAGAACAACTGTAGTTACGTTCAAGCCCAGGGACTAATTTTGAAGTAAGATACTCCTTAGTTAATAGTTTTCTTGTAACTATGAAATTTAACAAAAATAGAGTTGAAAAGCAAAGTTTATGCCTTCATAACCTCTATAAAGTCACTTTCACAAAAACAATCTAAACGTAGCTTTATTCCAGATGAGAAAACACTTTTTCTGCAATACTGCTCAAAATGTTTTACTGACTTATTTTTTTACTTAACTCCACTAATTTTTTGTCTATAGCAGTTGCTGAAGTGGAGAGGATTTGGATGCCACTCAGGAAAGACATGTCCCAGAGCATTTGGTTACAAAAATGCATTAGTACATCATTCTGTTCCTTATTTCACATGATGAGTTGCCTGAAGGAGGATAAATGGCTCATAAAGTTCTCAATGGCCTAAAAGCAGGACCATCTGTTGAAGTCATCAGTGACTTTGTGGCTGAGCTTAGCAGCTGGGAAGTCTTCAATTCATCAGCTCTTCTTTAATCAGGTAGGCATCTCTGAATTCAGTGGGAATTATTGTAATAGATTCTGGAAGAGCTGAGACGATGTTAAGAGCTTTCCCCATTTTGAGATGATATCCATATTTCAACTCATTTCAATACGCAGATTTTGGCCATTCAGGTACCTGACACTCTCATGTTAAAACTGCTCCACATCTGTTCATATTGCTCAGAGAGATTTGTCAGAATACTAGAAAGCGATAAAGATCCACTGGACCCTTACTTCTGATACTGCTGGTAAATTTGAATACTTGGATGCACATATATGCTTCTAATGAATTGCTGTTTGTAAATGTCATCACCCTTGGGAAAAGAAAGCATAAAATGCCAGGGGAAAGGAAAGGGCTAAGGTCTTGCTGTGGGAAAAGAGAAATGGGGTTTTCATGGCCCATTATTGATTCTTATTTAAGCCACAGAAATGTGTTCATGTACAGGTAGATTAATATTTTTTAAGTCAAATTATAAACCTGAAGTAATATTTAAAGTCTGCAGTGATTACTTGGGTTAGGTTTTGTGCATCAGAGTGGGACACACAGCAATGGTAGTTGAGGGTAAGTTGTTTTAGCTATTTACTTAGGAAACAATGGGAATATGAGTGTCCCTTAATTCTATTTTTTCAGAGAGGTATATTTCTTTGAATTATGGTGTTGTATATTCTCATTAATATTCTCCTCAAGATGTATCAAAATGATCCATTACCTTTGAAACTTACTCCAGGAAACTGGGTGAAAATAAGGAGGCTGGTTGTTCTAGAAAATCTCAGGTGCTCTTTTCCCTAATTTGAGATTTAATTAGTAATTATTAAAGTGTCCTAGTTACAGCAGCCGGGACCAGTTTATTGTTGTGTGGGTGTAACCAAAACTGGGTATTCTGCACCTTCTATGTCATTTCTGATGAACTGTTAGTAATGGACCATTTGCAGCAGCTGCCCAGGGCACACCTGACCCCTCAGGCTATGAGCTGGGTGTTAAAGAACCCCGCGAGGCATGGAAATGTTTCTGTCTTCACACCAGTGACTCACCTGTGATAACTCCCCCCTGGGGGAGGCATCAGCACCCTCACACACAGCCTGAGGGATCATGTCTGCTAATAGGCCATCAAAGATTCAAAAAATGTCCTCTGAGTTAGAGAGTTAAATCACCCACTGTGAAACTCCCTGCCCTGGGGGAGGTACTGGGCATTCCCACCTGAACCTGAGGATGTATAATCTTTATGTTCTGGGACTTGTGGTACCACTTGTTGGATCCAGAGGAGGATCAGAACCTCAACAAGACTGTGACTATCATCCTCCTCAACAGGTTTTCCTTTTCTTTTGCTTTGTACTCAGTGGGACAATGTGGGGCTCAGCACAGGGGCAGACAAACATTCTGTTTGTGCCCCAGGGTGCCAGGTTATACATCTGTCCTTTTGTGGGTTAAACCGAATTTTTCTCTGTATCATTGGATTAATTGCAATCTTTTTAGTAAATTGTAACTCTGACTTGTAACCTCTTTTGAGCTGGGTTCCTTTCTGCTGCTAGTTTACCTTTAACCAGCACATAAACTTATTCAAAAATTATTAAAATAAAAAAAAAACAAACAAAAAAAAAAGTAAAATCCACCTCTTTATCGTAGAGGATTTAGATATAGAAATAATAATTTTTGAACCTCAGTAATGTATTGGAGTGTAAATTACAACAGTTTTTGAATAATACATTTTACCTTCATGTTTTTGACTCATCATGTATTTGTCTTTTTTTTTTTTTTGTATTTTGTAAAATTTATATTTTTATGACTTGCTAAAATATATAGGAAATCAGTTAAGAGTTTTTATGATCTTCTTCTTTACATTGCCTGTGACTCATTTGACTGGCAGGTTTACTACACAAATTCCCATCAAAGTATTGGCACTGAAGTTTCAAAAGCAGAATTAGGAGGGAAAAAAAACCACTCTTATGAACTGATAATGTAATCCTGTTCAGCTAAGTGAAAGATCTTGATATAAATGTTGGAACACAAAGTGCTAGTGAAGCTTCAAAGTAATTTGCTTTCCACAACATGCAAATTCAAATCCTGTTAATGGGA
The DNA here is from genome assembly GCA_035221455.1 of Xenops minutus. Lineage (NCBI taxonomy): Eukaryota > Metazoa > Chordata > Aves > Passeriformes > Furnariidae > Xenops > Xenops minutus. The sequence goes on along the minus strand of JAWWEE010000085.1, from coordinate 68,457,282 downwards.
AATATCAAATCTACTTATCAAAACTAGGGAAGAAGAAATCCTTTAACAAAAGAAATCCTTTAACAAAAGAAAACAAAGCAAATAAATAAATAATTAAAATCCCCAAATAAAACAGCCCCCTCCACCCAAACAAACCACAAACCCCCTACCAGATCAAAATTTATTTGCATGTCCAAAATCACAGCTGATATTATTTTGATACGTGTTCATTGTAATTTTTTGGTAGATGACAATAGAAAAGAAATATCTATTAAATCTGAGAGATTTCAGTTGAAATTAGTATTAGTTTCATTTCATATTATGGATCACTTCAGTGAAGAAAGGGTAAAATGATAACGAGAAATAGTTGTATTTGTCTTCTGTTTTAGCATGTGCATTAACATCTCTAATGCATCTATGTTAGGAAATTAAATATAAAATAAAAATAATATAAAATATAATAATTTCCTCTGACTTAGTATTTTCTTCCTGAAGTTCCCCAGCTTGCAGATCACAAAAACAATCTTTTTTGTATTATTATTTCAAGAAATACTTTTAACCTCTCAGCATGCAGACAAGAACTTGAAAGATATCATAAAAGCCCTCTGTCATGATTAACACCCAACGGGGGAAAATAAATGTAATTTAAATGATTTAAAGATTTAAAGTAGGCTGGGATCACAGCTTCTACATCCTTTACTTGTTAATAGTGGATAAATACCTCAAAGACCAGAACAAATTGGTGGATATCTTCTGGATGATGATAAGAATTTGATTTTTGAGTGCCCTGTTGCTATTTGGATATTAAATTGTATTCTCAGAGTGAGAAGATTTGTGTAATTTTCTTTGAAGGAATAGGATAACGCTTTTCAGCTTCTCCATGAAACCAACTAAATAAAGGTGGTACCTGTTGCAAAAAGTATGTGACCTGTTCAGCAGAGCAATTATATTAGAGATCTCTTCATGCTGCAAACCCAGCTTGAAGGAATCCTTGATTTGAATTAGTAACTATTTACAGAGTAAGACTAAAAATCACAAGACAATGTGCAGATGGTCAATAGATCTCACTGCCCAAGAGGTAAGAATATCCTATTAGTTTATAGAGAACTTGAAAAAAAAACTTTGTGGAGGTTGGTTTGTTTTAGTTTTTGTTTGTTTGTTTGTTTTGTGTGGGTTTTGTTTGTTTGTATTTTGTTTTCTTTTTTATTTTTACTGAGAAACTTAATATTGGTCATTCTTGTCAGCTGTTGGTTTTGTGATTGGTAGAAACAAGCCTTGAGGCAAAACCCTTACAGATCTGGGAGCCTGTTCTCTGGCAGTCAGTTATATCACTGACTGCCACATCTGTCAGGGTGAGTCACTGATGATTTCAGCTTTTTTCCTCTTCTCACTCAACAAGTGTAGCCTCCTGTTGCGGGCTGGACACACTGAGTTTTGTGAACAAGAAGAATTATGGCATCTGAGCAGAAAGGATTGGGAGAGTCACAGTATGCAGGGATACAGAAGGATGTACCGAGTCGCTGGAGTAGGAAAGCACGCTCTATTGTAGAGGCCACTACCCTATATAAAAAAAAACCCACAGTGTATTGCACACTTTCATGGTACCAGCTCCTTCTTGTCACTGTTTTGAGATGCCTCTGCAGCTGCATAAGGCAGATATACCTCAGAGAGGATTCAACCTTCTGCAACCCATATAAGCAACAGTAAAGCAGCTGTTTGGAAGTCAGTTGTTTTGATGACATGCATCATTATCTCACCCACCTTTTGTTGTAGGACTTTTGTATTATAATTTGGGGAAGAATGGTATGACTCAAAAAAATCCTATTTAATGTCCCACTCTCTCATGAAGCTTTCTTGATGTCAATATTTCTCTGTCTTCTTACTCAGTACTCTCCACACTATCTGAGAGTGCTCCAAAAATGCCTCTTTTTCTTTCACTTTGCAGTATTCCTTCCTCTACAACAAATATTTTCTGTTCTGACAGAAGTATCCAATCCTTCTCCTTTCCCAGGAATCACTCTGTACATTTTGGCAGTCAATTAAAAAGTCAAAAAGTCAGGCCTTCCTGTCAATCAGTGTTGTATGGTCCTATTCCCTGCTGAATGATTGTGAACCTACTACCAGTCCTGTTAGCTGTGACCCTTAGTTGCTAAATGTTTGACCAAGATGCAGCAGCAGGGGCAGAGTTGAGCTGCCCAGGCTGCCAGGGCAGATGGGTTTATTTTGGTGGAAGTTAAACTGCATTATTGGACCGGCCTGTTTAAATCATCCTGATGGCATTGAAGCATCAGAGGATGATTCTCAGTGTATTGCTTAGAAGACCATCTAGCATGTCAAGGACCAAGAGAATGCTGTGACTTTAGGAAAAAAAAAGAATTGTGATTCTTGCTTGTACTTCAAAGAGGAATGACTTTTGGTGATCGTGCAATTGAAAAATTGTTCTACAGCAGAGAAAGTTGTCTGAAATTTGATGCAATGAATGTGCCTGAGGCAAAGCCTTAGGGAGCCACTCCAGATTTGGCAAACAAACACTTTCAAGAAAGTACTTGTTTTTAGGTCCATGTATAAACACTATGTAAGTGTTTGGGGGAAAATTTTAAAGAAAGTATCTCGCAGTTACTTTTTTGAAGTCACATCTCTGTATGTAGGAAATTGGTTCATAAGAAGAGGTGACTATAAGTACCAGGGCATTCGGAGGGGCCTGAGCGTGGGTGGGGGCATGAAGCTTTGGAGTAGCTCTCCTAAAGGCAGAAATAAAGAGTAAGAAAAATACAACACTCCAGTTTGAAGGATAGGCTAGAAGCTCCACAGATTGTATAGCACAGATATTTGTTCAAAGATCTATTTGGCGTGACTATGTATCTTTTTCTCTCAAGATGTTCCAGAGCTGCTTGTTGGTTTAGGTGAATACACTGGATTTGTTCCTTATGATTTGAGGCTATTCCAAATGATTAAACTCTGTAGCTGCTTGAGATGAGTGATATTCTATGTTGCTACATTTTGAAGAGCTAGCTCCACTTAAAAGTAAAAGGAAAAAAAAATTGATATCATAGCATGGTTTTGAAAAGACATTGCTTTTTCTTTATTGCAGAAGAGGATGCAGTGTAATTTCATAAAGTGAGATGATATCTTGAGTTCCCAAGCTGGGTGCTTACTTGTTTGTTTATGACAGCTCTTTTCCTCCCTTTTCCTAGCAACCAAGGAACACAATATTATCAGGCTAAGTGAAGTAGGCTCTACTCAACAAGAATTAATCACCCTTTGCAATACAGAAACAGATTTTCTGAAATCACTCTGCCTCTTAGGTCCACACACACTCACACAGACACCCAGAAGCCTTGGGGCATGGATTAGGCAGTTTTAAGTATCCCACTTTAAAATCAAGCCCTTAGATAAGACTAGAATAAATGGGAACACATTCTTATTTCTTCTTAGAATTCTGTGCTTTTTATCCCAACCCATACACTTTTCCTTCTCCATGATATTTTTCTTTCTTTTCTGCCTTCCTCAGTTCAGGGTTGTTTTGAATTTTAGACGCTTAAGGAAATAGTAGCTTGCTGTGTTATCCTCCAGGAGGCTGTGACAGCAAATGCTGTTTCTGCATTTTCTTTCACAATGCCTATTTAAAATACCTTTGAAAATAATAATAACAGCAGTTATGTTCTCAGATACTGCACTAGGATAGAGCTTTCTTAGTTCTGAGACTACGGATTTATCTTTCCTAGATAAGTTGAATATTATCTGTTATAATGAAGATATGAATTTACAGATAGATATTGTGTTTACTCTGTGTAAATATCAAAAAGTACATTTGCTTTTGCATCTTCACATAAATGGTATCATACCAGGAACTGTTTGTGGTTTTCTGATGTTTTAAATTTGTTATTATTAGCAAGCAATTATTAATCATTCTGTACAGTACAGGACAGATTCCTTATGTGTCTTGGACTGAAGTAATTTGTCACATTATATATTGAATTCCTATGAGAAAACAGTTTTCAAAATAATTGGTATTTTTCATATATTTCCCATTCTAGATTTTTGATGAATCTGAGTACTGAGATTTTTGAGGAGGACTTTATGTGCTCATGTGGTGGTTTAGTTTTCTTGGTTTTGGTTTAGGCCTTCCTTGGTCACAATGTCATAACTAAGGAAGTATTCCACACCATTCCTTCATGTAATCAGGTGTATACAAAGACAGGAGGAAAGTTTCCTCTCTCTCTCTCTTCCTTTCGTGTGCTTGGAGGACATCAGCTCTCTGTCGGCTCAGCTCTTATCTCTATGAGCTGAGACCCATCGGAGAAGCTGCTGTCCCAGCCGTACGGAGGGGAAGGACCTGCTTTCTCTTAAGGGGAGTTTGGTCAGAATTGATTGTATTAGTTACTTATTGAGCTTTTCCCTGAGTTTACGTGTGTGCATGTATCTGTTTTACTTGTTTTTTTTACCCATTTTTGTCCCATTTCCCTTTCTCCCCTTTTCCCTTTTGGGATTGTTTTGCAATTTGTTCTGTAGACTCATAGTGTTTGACTGTATATAATTGTAATATATGTGAATATATATATACTTTTAATACAATTGTCTTTTTGGTCCTTTTTTTTTTCCCTTCTTTCTCAGGAGGGGAGGGAATCCGTGTGGCCAGCAGTTGGGCTTGGCAGGGTGCCAACTCAAACCTCTACAGCTCATTTGAGTTTCCCTCCAGAAAAAAACAGATTTCTGGTAGAGGACTGAACACTGCTTAGCAGATAGACTACGTTTGCTTTTTTTCTGCCTCTGTCACTGCAAGAAGTATCATGACTTAACGATCAGGTAAGTTCTGATTTCAGGTATGCAAGATCAGAGGGATGAAAATATAATGTTTTGATCCTTCTCCTGAATCTAAAAAGCAGGTAAAGCTACTAAATTGTTCCCAGATCCCAATTGCATCTAAAGTTCCTTATAGTCTCAAAAATGAAAAAAAAAAAAAAATGTTAATACTGGGATCATCCAAAATGTCCAAAGAACTGCTGTTATGCAAAATAATAATAATATTTAAAAAAAATAAAATAAATAAAATAAAAAAAAATAAGAAGAGGAACCCTACTTTCTGTCCCTCTCACAAAATTTTCTTCTATATTGCCATTGATGCAGCAAATGTTTTATCCTATCTTGCTCAGTTATGAGTGATCTGGTAGACATATGGAGGACTGTATTTCACTTAAGAAGAGAGTCTCAGGGAGGAAGATACACAGAATATTTATTTATTCATTTATTAAATCTAAAAGGAGAATTTGAGTTTCTGAGATCAGAAAGCACATACAAGCCTCACTTTACAGAGGATATATTACTTGGGACATGTCACATTTCATGGTGGTGAACATGCTTCTCCATGTGAGAAATGATGATGTGACTAATGCCCAAAGATGTGTAATATATGTCAGAAAAAAAATAAAAAATCCAAAATATATGCCCCCAAATCTTTAACCCATCCCTTGCTTTGCAACAAGTTAGAGTACAGACTCTCTTCTCAGAAATTATGTTTTGCATTAGTTGTCATGGATAAATTCCAAGAAATTATTTTTATATACTTAGAGGCTAATAAACTCCTCTTGCCACAAACACAAGACATATTTATGTTATGATATCAGGCTTCTAATGCAGTAGTGACACTGACAGGATTCATATTTGTGTCTTTTGCCAATGAGAAACAGGTTGGTTTGAAGTTAGACATATAAAGTAAAGCATTCAGAGTGTTAATACTGAAGAAACTGAGTTTTTGGATATCTTACCAATTAAGGTCAGACTGTAAAAAGATGTCCTTTGGACACAGGATTTAGACATAACACAGAACAAACTAATCTAAATGGATTTAAATTCCTTGAATTTCTCTGCTGATAGGTCACTGGTACAGTTTAAATGATAGCAAAAGTTAAGAAATAGGTAAAAAATAATTATGAAAAATTCTATACCTGAGCGAAACCACAGCACAGAGTAAAAATGATGACCAAAGGAAAAAAAAAAAAAAAAAGGAACTTCTGATTTTTGAAGCCATTTCTTTGAGTATACCAGCAGAGAAGAACCAGAGTAATGTTAGCCAAATTTTTAATTGTGGCAGTATATGAATGGGAACTATCATCTCATAAATGTCTATTGCAGTTTTACCAACTTGTATAAAACTAAGCGTGCCCAAAAGGATTTTTAGACATTTTAAACTACAGACCCAAAAAATTTAGATTTTATCCTAGGTGGATTTGTGTGACATGGAAAAAAAGGCTCAAAAGACAGTAGGAAAAAAATACAGGAATTTTATGAGGACAATGATTACATCAATCTGTCAATACAGAAGAAAGACTGACGACTGGTGAAGATTCTGGATATAGGCATGTAAGCAATTTTAATCAAATTACATTTGCTCCAACTCTTGCTTTTTCCCAGAAGTGCAGAACTTTACTGAAAATTAAGTCCTACCATTTTTACAAGATATATGTCAAGCAATAGGAAAGCTTTGACAAGAAGAATGTCTACCTCAGAGGCTGAGGTTCCAGTGTAACATCTGGTATTCAGCTTGCCTGAATTTAGCTGTCTAAATAATGATGATCAACGAGGACAGGTGGATATCTCCTTTATCTGATTCATTCAATCCTGAGGTGGGAGGGATGAGGTGTCAGCACTTGTCCATTGACCTGAGCCACAGCCCAAAAAAGACAAAGAATAATTCAGAGAACTAGAGGCTGATCAGTTTCATCTGTGCCTCTGGGAACAGGCACATGAACGACAGGAAAGTGACTGAGAACAGCATGGATTTACCAAGGTTAAATTATGCTAGACTAATGTGATTGAAGTGATTAGCTTTGTGGACAAAAAGAAGACCAAGCAAGTGGCTTACCTTGGCAGTAGCAAGGCTTCTTTCAGTCTGAGGCAACACCTTTCCAGTGAGAGTGATGAGATATGGACTGCACTGGTGAAATAGGAGGTGGGTTGAAAATTGGTAGGACTGTCAGGCCTGAAAGGTAGATGTCATTGACTGAGTCTAAGTGGCTGTGAGTAACATTCCCTGGGGAAGGATAATCAGGGAGGATGCTCTGAAGTTCAACAGTCTGGAGGAGGGGGCTGACAGCACACTTAGAAATTTCAACACTGAAAGTCCCATGCTAGGTACAGAGATATGACATAGCAACCACTTATTTCCTTATGCCTTGATACAAATTTCGACTAGACCTCTTGTTAATAGAGGCTAAGAGGAAAGAAGAGACAGATAAATTTTACGTAATAAAAAAAAAAAAAAAAAAAAAATAATCTAAAAAAAAGAGAAAAAAGCAAAACAGAAAATCAACACTTGAGGCTTTTTTTTTTTTTTTTTTTTTTTAGAAAAAGGCAAGCTTATTTCTATTATGTTTACTGAAATTTATGAGGCTGAAGAGGATTGGCAGGCAGTTCTGAAATCCCTGACTCTTAGCTACTTCTAAGCAAAAAAAAAATACATTTCTGAATTATTATTTGTCATCCGCAAGCATATAGGTGACAAAGCAATTCCTCAAAAAGTTTTCAGGGCTGGAGGGTTTGGCAAATTTCGGGTTATTTGCTGCTCCAGTGGCTGATGTCAGAAGTGCTTTAATGCGACAGTCAGGATTTTGTGATCCTTAGCAGGATTGTTGCCCATGCGAGCAAAGAAGTCCATTCATGAGCTTTGGCAATGAAACCTAGAAAAGAATTGTTTCTGGGGTTTAAATTGCTGGCAAGAACCTTTGGCTGTTAGGAGTCTAATTGTGCTATCAGTGTGAGGCATATTTTGCTTCAGATTATAAATAAACCAGGAAGTCATTCTAGACCGTTGAAAGAAAGCATTACAAAACTTCATGGATGTGAAACACTGGTCTGTTAAATCTGCTGACATATTAACACTGCAGTAGGAATCTTACCTCAGTCACTGGGGTGGTAAAGTCATATAAATATTTCAACGGGTATTTCTATTATGCTACTAGAAGAAATTGTTCTTTGAAATGCTTAAAGTTAACTCGTGGGGAGTCCATCAAACTTATTGCATGCAATACATGGTTTGAATCATAGGAATAGGAAACAATAAAAGTTTGGTAGAGCTTTTCCAAGGGGTGAAAATACAGCTTTAAACAGTCCTTCATTCTGGCTTACTGCAGAACTACTCAGCAAAGAAATGTTTATCAGAATTTTATGCATAGGACTGTAACGTGCAAGACATTATAAGGCTCCAAGGAACTTATAGGAGCTGCAAGATGCTCATGACATCACAACACTAAATGCACCCTAACATTATATTTGGACATGGGAGATTATTCTTGTAGAGAATGTTTTTCACAGATTTTCCCTTTTTAATTAAATAAGTTTTTTATCTTATTTCAAAGTTGAAAACTAATGGATTCTTTCTTTCCTTGTGGCATTTACTTGTGCTAGCATTTGCCAGAAAAAAACCCACAAAAAACAAACAACAAACAACTGACCTCTTTCAGCTTGGTAGGCATAAAGCAGAGCAGAAAGAATTAATGCTAATAATTCTTTAAGCCCTTCAGTTTTCTGCTGTGTGCTTTCAAGTCATATAAATTACATACAAATTATTCATTGTATAATTCATAGAAGATGTAATCATTATCGTTACATAGAACATCATTATTACTTGCTTTTCTGTTATTCCAGCTTTTTCCCTACTTCTTCCACACAGTGGGTTTCCATCTCTTTTGTCCAAATCTACTTGCTATAGGAACAGAATTATATGCAAGTATTTTCAAGGTCACCATTTTGACAATTCAGCAGCATTAAATTATTTAAGTGAGCCTAGTTATATGCTATCATGTCAATAGACAAATCTGATGCTGAGATTTACGCCTCAGGTAGTCATATACCAAACATCAAGTTGTTCTGGGCTTCATCAAAGTCAAATAAACATTTGGGAAAGGCCAAAACTTTTGCTTTGTGGATGTAATGCCTAATAATGTTACATTTAGTGTAGCATTAGAGATGAGCAGTAGTGATGTCAGGATTCTGTGAAGGTCTATGACAGAAACAGATTCTGAGTGTCAGATCAGTACTCCTAACATATTTAAGTAGGTACCATAAATATTGTCCAGTCATGCTGATAGCAAAGGTTCACAGGTCTCTCCACCTTAATTGAACATTTCTGACCATAGATATTCACAGGGACTGTTAAAGTACAAAACACTTTATTTCTTTTTAAGAACTTTTTTTTTTTTTTTTTTTTGGTGGCTTATGCTTAAATTATACAATGTTGTAGTTACCATAGTTGTCCTTAAGAGATTATATAAAATGGAAGAGCTAAAACCACAAAAAAGACAGGCATCGTAGAGCTTTACACAGAGAAAAAGAGCTTTCTCAGAAATGTCTAAAGCAGGTCAAGTCAGAAATAAACACTGTGGAAGAACAGTGATTCAAGGTGGTTACTCAGCATCTGCATCGCCACAGAAACTCTGCTTTACTTTTGAATGTAAAGGGAAAAATATAAAAATATAGAAAAAGTCTTTAGGAGGTGGTCAAAGAAATTGGGAAGCCAGAATATAAAATTTATTTCTGATGTATTTTAATAATTTCCCCTTCCACATTTACTTATTTTTTGTTGTTTGTTTTTGTTTGGTTTGTTGTTGTTGTTGTTGGATTTGTCACCTTGGACTTCAAACTGTTCAGTTCTTGAACTACTTTCTGTAATTACCAAAGTCTATTTGGATGACAGATATCTTTCCTATTGTAAAGAAAAAAACAACCAAACACCCGGGGGGGGGGGGGGGGGGGGGGGGGGGGGGGGGGGGGGGGGGGGGGGGGGGGGGGGGGGGGGGGGGGGGGGGGG